>PVIA01006449.1:0-97355 GCA_004024845.1 Tonatia bakeri
GCCCATATAGGTGTTCTGTGTGTTGCAGGCCTTTGAGAACGTGGATCACTTTCAACAGATTCTTGAGCATCTTTGAAGCATTCGTGTCACACTTTCCTTTGCACTGCACTTATTGCATTGTCCTTGAAAGTCTTCTGAATCATCAGAATAGTTTCTGCAGAGAAATGTGCAAGCATAACGCAAAATTTGATGCAGATTCTACTCATGCAGCCATTCTGAGTGTGACAGGCACACAGCACACATGCTCACTCAATGGAATCCACCACCCCCACTGACTAGTACAGTGAAGTCGTCATTGTTCACACATGCGTATCCCAGTCCACTCTCTTTGGCTGCCAGGTTACATTGATGTCTCACAAACCATTCTTGTTATATTAATAATCGCTGGGCTTTTCTGGACCTTGTATACCACATTTCAATTATTCATTCTTTCACTGAGGGACACTTGGGTCGCCTTCACCTTTTGGCTATTGTGAATAATGCTGCTGTGAACATGGGTATACAGTGATTTGAGTTCTTTAAAGTTATGCTTCCCACCCATGAGGTTAGGCTGGGCCCTAGCCTGGGCTGGGTGGGCACGGGGTGGTGGGGCTAGCTGTCCCCACTGGGTTACTTTTCCCTGGGAGGGCAGGGAGGCAAAAGCACAGGGTCCTCCAGCAGTGTTGATTGAGCCAAGAACCCTGAGACTGAGCTTTTAAATCATTCTGAGACCCAAGGAGCTTTTCTCTGCATCTAAAATGTGAGCCATAAACCAGGCTGACTTACAGGCAGTACTCACAGGTCTGGTTGTTTATGGCCAGTGTCCTTTCTGATTGGTTGATGTCTGTACTGTACCCATTGTTAAATATTTGAATATCATCCTGCTATAAACCAGTCTCGGGACTTCCAACCCTGACTGTGTGCCAGACTCTCTTGCAGGGAGAGTGGGGGCTACTGTTTAAAAGTTAACACACCAGCCAACTGAGTCAGTGGCGCCTGGCAATCGGTATCATAACAAGCCCCCTGGGTGATTCTGATGCCACCGTCTTAGGGAGTGTCTTGTGTGCATTCCCCCAGAAGCAGACTGTGGGATGAGGACTCATGTACAAATAGTTTATTGGGGAGAGAATTCCAGAAAACAGGTGGGGGAGTGAGGACACGAGACCAGGAGGGGAAGGAAGCCATAAAGACGCATTCCTACTAGGTCACCAGTGTGGGCAACTGGAGATGAATCCTGTTGGGGACTCTCAGAGCCAGTGTGGGTGGGACCTGGCCTCTGAGCTAACCCCTGAGAGGTGAGGGGACTGGGGTGTTTATCTCCCATTTTACGTCAATCATTCTTTGAGTGCTGCCACCAGGGGCGCTAGCTCCCTGGCACTTCCTGTCTGTCCTGTGTATGGGTGGGGCAGTCCCTGATGGTGAGACCTGCTCAGGCAGGGGTCCTGGGGCCGGCGTGGGAGGTTGGGCAGGTGTGTGTCATAATGGTGTATTTGAAGGCACAGTGGGCATGGTACCAATAGTTTCTGCTCTGTAGTGCTGCCTAGCTCCCATCTCTCCTCCACACAGGGCCACCCAGCCCCTGCAAGTCATTGATTTTCCTCCTATGGCCTCATCTACTGCTGGTAGGAATGTGCATGTCACCACTGCAGTGGAAAGCAATTTGGTGGTTCTTTAATAAGTTAAATGTAGAATTACCATAAAACCCTGCAATTCCACTCCCAGGTTGATACCCCAAAGAATTGAAAACAAGTGTTCAAATAAAACCTTGTCCACAAATGTGTATAGCAGCACTATTCACAATATCCAGAAGGTGGAAACAACCCAAATGTCCATCAACTGGTGAATGGATAGACAAAATGTGGCCTAGCCACACAATGGAATATTAGTCATAAAAAGGGATTAAGTACTAGTACATGCTACAACATGGATGACCCTTGAAAACATCATGCTGAGCGAAAGAAGCCAGAGACAAAGACCACATATGATTCTATTCACCTGAAATGTCCAGACCAAGCAAATTCATAGGCAGAAGAGTAGGGGTTGCCAGGGGCCAGGAGAGAAGGAGTGGGGAGTGACTGTTAATGGGCATGGGGTTTCCTTTTGGGGTGAAGAAAATGATCTGGGGGGAGGGGTGGGGAGAAGATACAGACAACTGTAATTGAACAACAATAAAATAATTTTAAAAAATAAAATAAGCCCTGGCCGGCGTAGCTCAGTGGATTGAGTGCGGGCTGTGAACCAAGGCATCGCAGGTTCGATTCCCAGTCAGGGCACATGCCTGGGTTGCAGGCCACGGCCCCCAGCAACCGCATATTGATGTTTCTCTCTCTCTCTCTCTCTCTCTCTCTCTCTCCCTCCCTTCCCTCTCTAAAAATAAATAAATAAAATCTTAAAAAAATAAAATAAAATACAAAAAAAAAAGAAAATGATCTGGAAAGAGGAAGTGGTGGTGACTGCACCACGCTGTGACTTGCCACTGACTTGTACAGTTTAAAATGGGTTAAAGAATATATTTTATGTGTATTTTACTACAAGAAGGGAGGGAGGGAGGGAGGGAGGGCAGGAGGAGGAAGGGAAAGAAAAGGAAGGGAAGGAAGGAAAGGAGGGAGGAATGAAACAAACCCCAGGAGTTGCACAGCCTGGGTTGCGGGTGCACTGTCTGTCTCTCTGGTGGGAAACGAGCCCAGCACGTGGCGTGCGTACTCCGTGGTCACACAGTCAGGATGGTTCTGCTGAGTGGTTGCTTCTGCAGGCTGGGGGCTGGAGTTAGGGCCCTCATCTTGGCCTCACTTCTGAATGAACGATACAAACAGAGGTTGCTGGGAGCCACCCTGGTGGAAATAAGGCCTGAGTCCTGGAGAAGCCCAGGCTGTGCCCAGTTTCTGCAGAGTGTCAGAACAGTGCTGGGCGGGGGAGTATGTGCCCAGCTGGAAAATTGCAGGGCGTCTCATCTTAAATATAATATTAAATCGGTACCTTTAATTAGTAGACTTAGAAAAGGTCACTAGCAATTACCTGGGACACAAAGAAGGCGTGAGCAGGCAAGAGCCCGTGAGGAAGCCGAAAAGGACCATTTCGAGCAGCACATAATTGAGGGGAAAATGGATAAAAGTCCATGAAATTACAGGGTGGGTGACAGCAGCTGACGGCCCCATCCCCGTTCTGCCCAGCGCCCCCCTTCTTGGGAGGACCTGAGCTTTGGGCCTCAGAGAGCCATTTGGGACATCAGGCCGAGAAGTGCAACCTTGGCTGGACAGCCAGTTTGGCTTTCCCAGAATCCCCATTGACCAGCTGGGAGTTTGGCTCTCTCCCCTCTGCAGGGCTTGGCCTGGAAGGAGGTCAGCAGGTGAGGGGTTCAGTCCAGGGAGGCTACCACGGACTCATTGCTGTACTGTGGGTAAGCAGGGCCCTATGGGCCTCAGTTCCTTGTGAATTTCCCCAAGGCATTGGGAAATAGCTGTGTTCCTCAAACTTTGCCATTGAAGGACTCTTGAGGGTAATGAAAAGGAAATGTGTATCCCTGGAAGTCTCAGGGAGATTGGAAATTCTTTTGGAATTTTAGGTTGTGTCTTTAAATTAAATGTTACATTGTGTTCCCAAAATATTCCCGTTTAGTACAAAACAATTGCTTGTCATTGAGCAACACAGATACTTTGTTTCTCCATGTGCTGTTTCTCCCTGACCTCACGCACCCCTCCTTCCTCATGTAGGAAGAGCACTGTACCGGGAGTCTGAGTGTCTGGAAACTTGGGTTTCGGTCCTGACTGTTGCTCACCATTGTACTTTAGGAAAATGGCTAAATACCTTAGCTTCTCCATCTTTAAAACGGGAGTATCGAATATCGGGCTCCCCAAGTGGTTGCTAACTTTGTTTCAACTCTGTTCCATGATTCTATTCCTTCTTCTCCCACTTCACACCTACTCCCACCACCCCGGATACTGCCATGTCGTCCTCTGCCGTGTCATGGAGAGAGGCTCTGTTGCCTCTCTGAGCCTCACCTTCCTAATCTGTAGAATGGGTGTAACGATGACTCCCAAACAGAGTCACTGGGAGGATTTGTGAACGGGTCAGCCACCATGTCTGGCATGTTACGACAGTCTAATGGTTGTCCCGTATCTTCCTTTTTCAAGTGTCGGACTTCCAGGCGGGGTCTGACAGGGTCACGTCCATGGAAGTCCTAACCTTGAATTCGCTGATCAAGTGTTGAGAGATGTCAAGTTGTAGAAACAATCGTGGGCTTTGAAGCCAGAGGGCCTGGGCTTCCCATTCCAGCTCTGCCATTTGTAACTGTGTGGCCATTGTAAATGACTTAATCACTTTGTTATCTCGCATGTTATGGGGAGAACGGCAGTAAGGATTAAATTACACAGTCCACCGGTACACAGGAATCTTTTAGCCGGTGTCTGGAGTGTGATTAGTGCTCAGAAATGTTAGCTATCATTGTCATGTTAGGACTGGCTTTGAAAAGTTCGCCTAGAAAAGCTCACTAGTGTTCTTTTCTAGATAACACTCCCAGAACTGGGAATCCCTCCTTACTTAGCCTGACCATTGAGAGCTATTCAGTAAGTATGAGAGTCAGTATTTGCAGAGGAGTGTCCATCCTATTTTATAGGGTGAACTGAGGCTTTGAAAGAAGAGATTTGCTCAAGGCCATGGTTCTAATTTAACCAGGCCTTCGAGACTCAGATGAAGACTATAGACTCTCTCTGCAGAAAATGACACGCTGCGTACTCCTAACATTTTGTACAGTTCCTGGGACAGAAAGACCTCCTCAAGCTATGATGCCCAGCTGATTCAATTGCTTGGGACCTCCTGTTTTTAGCATGTGTTCCACCCCAGTCCTAGACAAACTAGGGAGGGTGTCACCCTATCTGAAGGCTACCTAGGGAGGGCTGTGAACCCCAGGAGATGCTATACTACACAGGGATGTCTTAGGTAGGGCTGCAGGCCAGGCATCCTAATGCCCAGGGTATACTCTCGCCAGGGCTTTGTTTCCTGGTGAAGGGTGACACCTTCTTCTTTTGTGAACAGGAACTAGACCTTGTCACCCCATGCTAGACTGGAGTTCCTTGAGGCTGGGCCCCATCTTCCTAACCTCTGTACCCCAGTGTTTACCACCAGGAGAGTACCTAGCCATTATTGAATGAATGCCAAGTTTTGCAAGATATTCTGAATTAGAAAGGGTGCTTCCATTTGCAAAAGACTGAAATCCAACTCAATTGACTCAAGCAAAGGTGGGTGGATTTAATTAGTTCATATAGCTGAGAAGTCCAGAGGATAGAACTAGTATCGGGTACAGCTGGCCGTACACCCTCACACCATCAGGAATCTCTCTCCATGCACCATTTACCTCAGTTTTCCTCCTTGTTGGCCTCATTCTCAGGTAGGCCCTTCCTGTGTGGTGCCAAAGACTGCTGCCAGCTGTGCCAGTTGAGCAACCCCAGTGGAAGGAAAGCTCCTCTCCTTCCCCATAGTTTCAGCAGAAGTCCCAGGGCTAGCTTTGATTGGCTAGCCTGCCTGACATGCTCATCTCTGAGCCAATCATTCTCACCAGGAAGATGGAATGCTCTGATTGGCTAGGACTGAGTTGGGTGCCCATCTTGGAACATAAGAATTATAAGGTTGGGGACCTGCTCTCATCTGAGCCACTTGCAGAAGGGGGACTCTATATTAAAATCAGAAAAATTAAGTCCAGGCAGAAGTCACAGCTGCCCATTACACTCCAGAACATGGTGAACGATGGTTCCCTGTTATAGGCACGTACACACTGCCACGTGGCCAGGATGTAGGTAGGGAGCCTGGGTCAGAGCCACCGCAAGAGGCCTTGCTGCAGTCAGTGACCTGCTGGGGATCTCTTGGTGGCTGCCCCGCACTGGGATTCAGCAACCTGAGCCAGGTGCTGTGGGATGGACTGACCCCCCATTTTTGCCTTCTCCCTTGGATACTTCAGGTTCCTCTGTGACCCAGCTGCTGGCTCGAGACATGGACAATGACCCCCTGGTATTTGGTGTGTCTGGTGAGGAGGCCTCCCGCTTCTTTGCCGTGGAACCTGACACAGGTGTGGTGTGGCTCCGGCAGCCACTGGACAGAGAGGTATGATCTCAGTCCTTCCCTGGGGGGCACCTGGGGAGCAGACCCTGGGATAGGACAGGTCACCATCTTCCAGGGGCCTTCCTCTGAGGCCTCATTATGACCCTGAAGCAGCATCTTCCTCCCTGAATGGTGTCCTTCTTCAAGGGCCAGTGCTGGACTTGGGATTGGGATGGGGTGGTTGGGCGTATCTCCAGGCAAGGGGCAACATTGGACAGATAGGCAGGAGGGATGATGATCCTGGGTTCATCACCCATAGAATGGGGGCTCCATGGGGTATACAAATCTACCCCTGCCCCAAACAAATCCCACCAAAAGACATTTTCCAGAGATGCAGAAATTGATGAATCTAAGTCCTTAGCAAATTAAGGTAAGAGCTTCAACAAAACCCCAGCTCCTGCTTTCTCCTTACATTTGAGGAAGGGGCCACAGAGGTGTCTACCAACCTATTCAAGATCACACAGCACTGTAAAGGCCGAGTCTAGATTAGAAGCCAAGACTGTTGCTCCAATCTTGTTGCTCTTTTATGGGAAGAATCCCTATTCTGAACCCACTTCGCCATCCCAAGGGGCACTGCTTGTTTTTTTAGGGAAGCCTTCGGGCACCCGGTCCCAGACCAGCTCCTGGGGCAATGCTGGAGGTCTCCAGCTCCATGCAGGGCTCAGGCCTCAGGACCTCAGCACACCTCTCTAACTCTACCCCCCTCCCTCCCTTTCCTTTCTTTTAGACCAAGTCGGAGTTCACAGTGGAGTTCTCTGTCAGCGACCACCAGGGGGTGAGTATCCCCTGAAGCCCCTGCTGCCCGGGGAGCATCGTTCCTGGGTTCCTCGGGTGGAAAGAAGCCAGAAGCCAATGCCAACACTGATGCCTCGCCCTTCCCTTGCCAGGTGATCACACGGAAAGTGAACATTCAGGTTGGGGACGTGAATGACAACGCGCCCACATTTCACAATCAGCCCTACAGCGTCCGCATCCCTGAGGTAGGAGCTGCTGGGGCACACTTGGGGGCCCTGGCCACCTGCTTTTGGGAGTGGGGTGAGAAGTCAGCCAGGGCAAGGGCATGTCCAGCTTTCCTTCTCCTGCCCACGCCTCAGCTCAGGCACCCGCTCTGGGCACCCTCTCTGAGGGCGTGGGCCCATCTGCTAGTCAGGGAGAGCAGGTTGGTGGGAGTCTCATGCCCGAGAGAGGGCCTGCCTGGGAAGAGCCCTGTAGTTCCAGCTGGAATCAGGGACGAAACAGAGGTTAGGAGGGACCTGTGTTGTGTTCTGTTTTCTTCCACTCATAGCCAGTGTGGGCCTTGGGCAGGTGGGTTGGCTGCCCCAGACCTTCCTGCTTTGGCCAGAACAGCGCCACCCACCCCAGGAAGAGGGAACATGAAGTCCCAAGAAGGGACTTTCTTTCCCCGGTCCTGTACTTGCCCACTGTCCCGCTGGCCCTGCGGCATTGGGACGTCTGTGTGCTCGGAGAGTTTACACAAGTGTGTGCATGTAAAACCATGCCGTTGCTGGTAATTGAGAAGTACAAATTATTGCACTATAAGCGATTCGTTAATAAACTGGCTGTGGGCTCACCATGGCACCAGGATTCTCTTTGCTTGCTGTCCCTCTCCCCAGTGGCTGATGGCAGACTTCTGGGTTGGTGGTTAGCAACTCAAAGACCTTGAAGGTGGTGGGGAAAGACCTTCTAGCTGGATGTCCTACAGGCCTGCCTCTGGGGCTGCTGTGGGTGAACAGCCATGAAGGGTTGAGGTGGGGGTGCTAGGAGATGGAATCCACTGGAGGGAAGCAGGTGGGCATCATGGCATTTGAGTCCTAGCCCCTTTGTTATAGGTCACTGGATCAGGAAAACTGGAAGAATCTTTGGAAATACCTGTTCAGTTTACAGATGGAACAGCTGAGGCCCAGAGCAGTAGAGGTGGTCACCAGCCTGGCTTTGTGCCTCCTGGCTCCCAGCACAGCCTCAGATTCCCTCAGGGATGAGGAGACCTTGTTTCTTGCCCCTCAAGTTCCTGTTTCTGGCCCTCCTTGCTCAGCTGTGAGTCCAGGGTCCTACACTTATGTCAGACAGAGGGAAATGAGGACAGGTGCATGGGTGGGGACATACCAGAGGCTCCCGTGCCCACCCCTGGGGGGGCAGGACATAACGAGGGAGAGCCCACAGACCCAAGCATGGGCCACGGCACCCTGGGCTGTGTGGCCGGTGGCTGGGGACTGCAGCTTGGCTCTGGGCCCTCTCTCATTTGGAAGCCTCCCTAATTTAATTAAGGGTCTTTACGTGCCAGCCTGCACTACGGGCCTGGACTCAGAAACCAAGGGCACGGCTTGGAGTTAATGAGCCTTGGACCCATTGCTCAGCTGCCATCCTGGCAGGCATGGCTGCCCTCTGCCTTCCCTCTCAGGGGCAGCAGGCAGCAGCGGCGGCAAGGGGATGAGAGGTCGTAGTCCTCCCCAGCCCTTGGGCTGGGGCCAGCCTTCTCCTCTCTCTATGGCCAGGAGATATGACCTCCAACACACCCTGTTGGAATCTCCCGGAATTCTCCAAAGGCCTCTGCCTCCAAAGAGAGAGCCTCTCCATCACTCATTTATTTAACAAATATTTATCGAGTATCTGCTGTGGGCTTGGCGCTGTGCCAGGCTCTCACAGCATGGAGACGTGGGCGGCCAGAGGAACGTGCCGTGACGGGAGCCAAACCAACAGCAAGAGACCCCAGGCTCAGCCGCTGCTCTGCTCCCAGATTGCTGGGTCCATTTGGACATGTCACTTAACCTCTCTGGGCCACAGCCCTTCTTATCTGATAAAAACAGAAGGCAGGCAGGGTAAGGTGGCCCGCCTCCTGCCCATCTGACAAGGAGGGGGACTGAGCGGGCCCACTGCAAGGACACACAGTCCTTGGAGGAAGGCCTGTATGGTTTACTCGCTCACGTGTAAATATCCCTGGGTCACCTTGCCGGCCTGACACTCGATCGGGGATGCTCACTGTGGCCAGTGCAGATGTGGTGCCAGCTGGACACAGACTGGGCCACTGCTGACCTCAGGTGGCTTGGCACTGACCAGCCTGGTCTGGTCACCTGAGCTAGAACTTAGCTGCCTGACTGAGTCCTCAGCAGGGTACCAGCAAAGGACCTGCTGACCCCTAGCCTAATGTTGAGGCCAGGGCCTTCTGTTTGCATTGAGGCTACCCTGGCAACTCCAGATGCCTGCCCTTGAGAAATGTGATTTGTGGAAGAGGCCTTGCAGTTTTGAGCAGAGTGAGACTACAAACCAGAGAAATGGGGGCATTATAAATCTTGTGAAGCATCGATACTGAGGAGTTGCCAGTGGTCAGAGAAATCTCAGCAGGCTTCCTGGAGGAGGTGGGTTTCTGCAGAATCTTACCAATGTGAGCAGTGGAACTCCTGTGTTGCGTCATGGGAAGAGGGAGACTAGAGGTCAAGACACCTGGGTTCTAGTCCTGACTGTGCCAACAACTGTCTAGGTGAGACTGTAGACTTGTTGCTGTCCCTCTGCTGCCTTCAATTACAGTGGCTAACTAGGAAGTTGGACCAGGCCTCATTCTAGGGCTACCATCCGTGGTCTGAGGGTGAACCCAATAGGAGAAGTCTTTCCTTTCCCTTGAGTGATTGGCAGAGAAGCTCCCATGGCTGCCTCTGGGCACTCAGCTCCTCTCTTGGCCGTCGCAGCCACCTGCACCTAGCTTTCCAGCTTCCACTTTCCCTAGCCCTAGTGGTCCCAGTATGTTTGGGTCTGTTATGCTGAGAACCCAGGGATAGACATGGGGAGCAGGTTTTAAGAAGGCAAATTCCAGGTCTACATAAGGAAGAACTTTCTGAATAAGACACACTCCATGATCTACTCCCCTGCCCTGGAGTTATGCAAGCAGTCATGGGAGAAACACGTGTTTCAGAAGCCGTTCAGCACCATGTGCTGAAGGTGTGAGCCAGAGGGTCCTGGGCATGCCACGTCAGAACTTCTGGCAGGACTAGTTAGGATGTGCTCAGGGCGGGGCAAAAGCAGGTTTATGTTTGGGAGTCCTCAAAGCCCAGAGTTTATTCCTGTATTATTATTTATTACTTTCCATATGAACAACTGTAAACCTGCTTTCTCCCCACCATGTACTCCTGGGTCCCAGCAATTCTGAATCAGTAGTTTGGGGGAGAGCTGGCCCAGGAAGCTGCATTTTTCACAAACTTCCCTGGTGCCAGGGAGCCCTGGAGGATGACCTCCATTGCCCTCCCCACCAGGGGGTTTCTGAGAGGTTCTGGGGCAGCCCATCTTTGAGGAGGACTTTCAGCCTGTCCGAAGCTGCCCAGAGACATGACCCGTGGGGACCCGCGTCCTCAGGCCTGGAACAGGAGTGAGTGGGAGGAGGATCGAGGCCAGGCCCTGTCTCTTTCCTGGGAGAAGCTCTCTGCGCCAGCCTGCCCAGGCCTGCCCCTCTCCCTCTGAAAGCCCTGACCAGGCCTAGGGAGAAGCCAGGCAGGTGTGTTTGGGTTTGTTTGTTCTTGGTCCCCCTCTTGCCCACCCCTCTCCCCTCGCTAAGCTGTTCTCCATGTAATTATCCATTTTATCAGGGTGAAAGGCCCTGCAATTCACTTGTCGAAGCCCTAACGAGGCAGTGTGGATGCTTTCAAGTCTGTAAAGAAAGGGAAATCCTGCTAGAATTGGCAACTTAATTCACCAAGCCAGCCTGGACAGACCTCATTAAGTCCCCGTGTATTCATTTCAGGCTAATGGCTGTCATGCTGACTGCTGTTTGATTTGCTGTAATAGACTTTTATGTCGTTCCAATTTGCTCAAACGTGTTTGCCTGTGTCTGTGCCCAGCAGTGCTGCTTCAGTACCTCCGCTGGGGGTGCGTGCCCGCCTTGCTGACCTTCAGCACTGCCCCATCAGCCCTGTCCCCCTCCTCCTGGGGCCACGCCCTCAGTCCTCCAGATGTGCCCTGGGGGGCTGAACCTGGAGCCAGCACGTCTGGGCTGGAGAATGGTATGAGGTCACAAGTCAGATGATGCCTGGTGGCTCCTCGAAGCAAGGAGTCAAGGAGGGCCTTTGGAATCTCCGGGATGGCCATGCCCTTGAAGTTCCAACAAGTTCATCCACCTCAGCTGGGCAGTCAAGGCTTTTAGCCACCTGGCCTCAGCCTGCATTTCCCAGCTTACCTTCTGGCCGTCCCGCACGTGACTGCGCCTGTGGGCCCAGGGGGCGGTCCGATGTCTCCAGGCGTGTCCATCTCTCGCTCTTCTCCCACGCCCTGACACACTCACCGGGCTGTTCTAGGAAGTGCCGCAGGGTCTGTCTTCTCTCAGCCCAGCTCGGTTCTGCCTGTCCTTCAAAGCCCAAACTGATCCATCCTGCGCAGGTCCATTAATTTTTTTTACAAAAGTGAACGCAACAGTTTGTCGAAAGCCGTGGAGCAGGGCCCAGGGACTCTGAGCTGGCGTGGACATGCCGGGCAGAGGAAAGGGACTCTACAGCTCGTCAGATGTACAGCTTTGGACAGTGACTTAACCTCTCTCGACCTCAGTTTTCTTACTGGTAAGAGGGGCAACAGCGCTTGCCTCGTGGGATCTTGGCGAGGGCTGGGGCACCCAGGCAGGTAACGCCCTTCGGCCGCCGGCGGCTCATTGTTGGCACAGTAGGAGGCTGGGATGGAGACCAGGGTCTTTGTCCTTAGGGAGGGTGGTTTTACAGAGAGGAAGACGAGGAAGCGGAGGTCTAACTTCATGTAAATGTATTGAAAGCCACACTAGCTTAGGGCGTGCAAAGTGGGACAGCAGTACCGCGGGAGGAGAGGCCGGGCCTGCGTGCGGGCGCTGTGTGCTCGGGACTGTGCAGGGTGGGCAGGTGGGAGTGTGTTAGAGGAGATTGTGGGGTCTCTGAATTGAATGTCATGTGCTTTCTGGGGTCCTTTAGACCCTTTCCATCTATTGGAATTTCCCAAAAAGGGAAGGGAACTGTAACCCCTGACAAGCGAACCTGCTGAGGAGGGACAGGGGCAACGTGGGTGTGCATGTCCCCTGCAGGTTCCTACTGTTAACCTCGTGGAAGCAAAGCTGGGCAGGAAGGAGGCTCCCTGGGTCCCTGCCCTGGTCTCTGTGACAGGCAGGTCCTGCATAGGTCTTTGTCACTGGTGACTTCAGGTGACCAGCTCTGAGGTGGGGACGAGGCTGGAGCAGGGGAGCGGTGGGGCTGAGACAAGATGACAGTGGCCTCGGAGACTGAGAGTCCTCGCCCGAGCCTCAGAGCTGGCTGGGGGCAGGGTCAGACTCGGAGCTCGGGCCGCCCGGCCCTGGGTCCCTCTGGGCCACACCATCTCTCCATGTCACTTAATAGGGACAGATAAAAGTTACTTCCTCCCTGACCTCCTTACCAGAGATGGCAAAGCAGGGAGAAGGGTGTTCCAGGTGATCACTTGTCCATGAGACAAAATGACTTATTTCTAAGACAACAATAGTAAGTCGGCATTGTTACTGTTGTTCCCAAGAGCCTCCTGGTGTCCAACGCTGTGCTTTTCGTGTGGGAACGCAGGGAGCCCGAACCACCACCTCACGAGGTGGTCACTCTGCTGTTCCCATCCTGTACAGGGGGACGTAGGAGCAGAAAGGTTACTTGCCCACAGCTAGTCAAGAATGGAGCCGGGATTAGGAGGCAGGTTCGGTTGTGTGTCTCATGGCAGGTAGCCTCCATTCTATGGAAATGAATACACCTGCCTCGCAGATCGGCTGTGAGGATTAAAGCAGATGGGACCATGCATGGGAAGTGCCCAGCACAGGGCCCAGTATAAGTAAGTGCCCAGTAAATGGTCATGGCCACAGTTGTCCGGGTGTCTGTGTCTCCTGCCGGACTGAGCAGGGACTGAGCTCAGTCATCTGTGTGTCCTCAGCACCCAGCCGGGGGCCTGGCCCGTGGAGGGCAGAGCACCACTGCCCCCTCTGCCCCTTGGGGGGTCAGGACAGCAGGAGCATTTGTGCAAAGTATTTCGCCCCAGCCAGCTGGTTTCACCCAGTCAAGGGGTCCTTTGTTGCTCACAATCCAGGGTGGCGGTAAGGAGCAGCCAGACCTGGCGCTGAGCTGGAGAGGGTGCTCACAAATGCTACCCTACCCCATACCTCACTTTCCTCCCAGGACACCCTAGAGCTCACTGCTGGTGCTCACTGGTGCCCTCTGTTGGTGTACCTCTGGTGGTGCCTACCATTCCTGAATCTCAGCCTCGCCATATCTGTGCTGCTGGCTTGTGGGAAGCCCCAGAGTGTCTGCCAGCCGAGGCCCAGAGCATGCAGAGATAGACTTGGCCAAACTTATTAGTGCCTGCCAGGCCCAACAGCAGTGCCCCCCGCTGCCTGCCTCAAAGTGTGCCCATCAGACACCGAATAATCGATAAACTGTATCCTCAGGTTGCAGCAAGAGGTGGGGAGGGGCATGGGGGGCTCCCGTTGACTTGTGCTGCTGTGCCCCCAAGATGTCAGCTCTGCTCATGGGCAGGTTGTCTCCCATGCCAGGGGCAGCAAACCTCTTCACAGGCCATAGGAATTTATTCCTTGGGGCTGTGGTGCCTGGTGGCCCCCCTCTGCATCTATAACCACCCGCCTATTGATCTGGAAGGAGAATACCAATAAATTATCTCAGGGGCTCTGCATCCTGCTGGGCAGAGCCAGAGCAGTTTGTTCTAGAAAGGCGGCAGCCCTGGGCCATGTCTCGGTGCCCCTCGTGAGCTCCCCGAGGGGCTTGGACCTCCTCTGGTCTCCTCCCCATCAGCAAGTGAAGGGTCCCTCCTCCCTCACAGCCGGCAGGTGCCAACACCTGCAGCTGCCTGGGTGGCGAGCTCTGGACTCATAGCAGTGGAGTGATATGTGCACATGGGAATGGTGGCAGGGCCGCCGGTGCCGCCGGTTCATATGTGGTCCTGAGGTGCTGCGTGTGCGTATGGTTGTGTGTGCGCACATGTGTGTATGGTATGGTGGTAGGTGTGTTTCTCTGTGTGTGTACTTATTTAAGTAATATCATCTCTATATCAGAGTGTTTTCTCTTTCTTTTTTTTTAGATTTTATTTATTTATTTATTTATTTATTTTAGAGAGGGAAGGGAGGGAGAAAGAGAGAGAGAGAGAGAAATATCAATGTGTGGTTTCTGGGGACTGTGGCCTGCAACCCAGGCATGTACCCTGACCGGGAATAGAACCTACGATGCTTTGGTTCAAAGCCCTCGCTCAATCAACTGAGCTACGCCAGCCAGGGCTTGTTTTATCTATCTTTCATTTGGCCTTTTGACAACTCTCTAAGTTAGGGAAGAACCGAGACGCCCGGAGCCCGCTGCTCTCGCAGCTGAAGCCGTGCCCGTTCCCCATTTCCTGGCATGTTTGTGTATGTCTTTTTGCAGCTTCGCTACAGCCTGCTTGGGATTTGTGCAAAGCTGCAGGGGTAAGGCTCTGATACAGTCAGGACAGAGGACCCTGGGCCTGGTACACAGACTAAGGGCTGTCACTCCCCCTCTCCCCCCACAGACAGACTCCAGGGGTCAGGTGGGGAAACTTCACTCAGAGCCCACTGCCCACTCTGGAGAGAGGAGCACCCTGGAGGTCAGGCCTAGACACAGTCACAGTGACAGCCTTTTCTTCTGACCTTCAGGGTCAAGTCACCCCCCGGGGCAGCCTCTAAGATTTTGGTTCCTGAATATGCACACAACATAGTTCCCAAGACTCAGGAGACCCGCCCACACAGGTAAATGTCACCGGCCCCCCTGCCTGCAGGGGTCCTCTTTCTGCCTCCTTCTCTAGGCCTTAGGTGCTCAGGAGGGAATAAATGGAGTCCCGCAAAACCAGGGCCCAAAGGACTCCGCTCAGCCAATACTCTGAAGTATTGGCTCCCTCCTCCGCCCCGTGGACTGAAGCCAAGTCCCCCTGGCCCCTGTGACTCCAGCAGCACCTCCTCATTCCATGCACATGAGGACGTGGCCAAGGCTAGAGGTACCCCCTCCACCCTCACCCTGAGGATAGAGGATGGTGTGGGAGCTGGAGACTGAAGCAGCCCAGATATAATTAAAATTATTATTTTGTTCGAATGGTAAGTGTTCTTCATTACATCGGTTTCCTCGCCGGTTCTGGAGGGGAGTCTTTGGGAACCCATATAATTCCACTGCAATGACTGTACGGCCTTCTGCCATGACTACAAAGCGGGGGACTAAGTGTGGAGCCCAGCTCCCCTGCATTCACAAATCCCTGGCACCTGGAGGGACTCCTTCTACTGTGCACCCCCCTTTAAATAAATAAGCTCTAAATGGAAGGAGATGTTAGCTGCCCGCCGGGAGGTGCACCTGCTGCATTGTCGGGCTGTCAGCCTCAAGTTCATCTGTCCTCTTTCATCTCTCTCTCTCTTAACTGTTCTCTCCCCCGTGGTAGGGCCTGTTGAAGGAAGGGTGCAGGTCTCTTGCCTGCACCCCTCTTCCTCCAGCCAGTGAGGTCTCCTTAGACACCGGATGGGGGGCAGGCTTAGGAAACTGACGGTCGAAGGAGGCTCCACATGCAGCCGGGCCCAGCATTGGCTTTACTGCATGAGGACCCGTGCCACATCTGTGACACGGGGACCCTGACCCCTGCCTCCTGCAGCATGGTGCGATGGAACCATGCCCACACAGGCTCCGGCTTCAAACCAGGAGGCTGTGAGCAAGGTGCGTAGCCTCTCAGAGCCTCGGCTTCTCCATCTGTAAAGTGGGGTGCATCGGGGTTGCTGGGACAGTTGTACTATGAGAGCGTGTATATGAAGCACCACACACAGGGTAGCCGACTGGTGTTCCCATGGTCACGAAAAGTTCTTGGAGAACTTTGAGAGAGTTGATTGAGGTCCAAGGAGCTCAACAGGCCATCTCTGCTGCTACAGACTGACTGGTCGGTACTGGGCTATTAGTGATCAAGAAGCTGATAGCCCAGTGGGAGGGAGAAAACATGTGGAAAACATGACAAAGAAAAAAATGGAACCAGTCATTGAGAAATAATTAGTAATCGGCCGAGAGCATTACAAATGGACTCCCTAAACCCAGGGCCAGAGGGGCCATCAAGGTGACTTAATTCAACCACACATTCTGTGGAAGTCAGCAAAACCTGAGGGAGTAAAAACTTTGCCCAAGTCCCCATCCAATCAGTGGCAAACCAGTGAAGACTGAAGGTAATCTGGAAGGTTCTGAGGGAAATGGCCTCTGGAACCCATGAGACTGACCCTATTTGTGGGCTGGAGGCACACACCATTTCTTCCAGGTGAAGCCCGGAGGCCGAGAGCTGGGGTGGGAGTGGGGAGGTACTGCCTCCGGGACTCCTGCCGCCCTCCCAAGCCCAAGAGCAGTGGCCTGGCGGGCTGTCCCACAATGCAGGGCACCGGGCCCATGCGGGCACGTCCAGTGGCCATGAGCATACCGCTGCTTGTTTCCCCTGCTCGCAGGGGCCTGGGCTTTTGTCTCAACCCCTCTACTTGCCTGAACTAGTTCAAATATCAAAACAGCTTGGGGACAGGCCTGGCAGCCTCCATGACATTGAGCCTCCCCCCCCCACACGATTGGCTGGTTTTGCTGTGTTTGCAGGCTGCTTGACCCACCTTGGTTTCAACCAGGAGGGAGAAACGAGAGAGACAGAGAGCTCTTGGTTGACGGAATTATTATGATTTCTCTGATTCCTTAGCAGCCTTTAATTACTTTGCAACTCTGTGGCGCTGGCTGGAAGCCGGGAGGGGCTGGGCTCTCCCTCTTTATAATAACTTTAAGTGGAAGCCTCCTGTCTGTCTATTAAAAAGCCTACTCTTCTCTCCAGATGCAATAATGCAGCGAGAGGCTTCGCCCAGGCCCTAATCACTAGGCACACTGCAATTGTCCCCGCTCACTGTCTTCATCGATCGGCCGGCCCACCTCCCAGGCAGAGGGACGGCCGGCCTTGAAGAACTGGGGGCCCAGGCATGTCCCTTGTCCAGGAGGGTCACAGGCTCAGGCTAGTCCCCTCTCCCGGTGCTGCCCCTAAGAGGGAAATGGCACGGAGGCCTTTGCACTGATGCCCGCCCCCATTTCCAGCACAAACCCCACATGATGGAAATTCATCCTGAGACCCATCCCGTTTGCATGAGGCTTTAAGCTCCATGCTTCCTGTCCCTCCTGGCCTTGATCCCCACTGTAGGTGGTCACTTTCCCGCCACTGGCCTTTGTTCATGCAGCGCCCTCCCCCAAGTTGCTCTCACCCACGCTCACTGCACCATCTTCCTTCCCACCATTTAGCCAGACCCTAGCCTTCCCTGCTCAGAACAGTCCAGTGGGAGAGGGCTGGGTTGGTTGGTCCTCCCTGTCCCTTTTACAGACAGGAAAGTCAAGTGTCAGAGAAGCCAGAAGACTTGCCCAGTTATTCCCTTTGGAAGCAACCAGCTGGGACCTAATCCCAGGCCCTTTACTTGGTCTTTTCTCCACCGGACCTAAAGGCACAGGCCTCCTTTAGTCCCCGCCCTTGGCTCCTTATACCAACTCCAGTCACCCTGGCCACTAAACCTCACACAGGCCACCCTCTGCCTCCTAACCTTGGCCTGGCCTTTCCTTCCTGAAGCGGCCACAGGACCCCACTATGACCAGCAGGACCCAGGTTTTGGGTGCTAAGCCTTCCTTGGGCTGGCTCAGCCAGGAGCAGCCTCTCCCATCTTTCTCACCTGTCCGTATAGTTCAGCCAGTCGAGTGGGGTGAGCTCTAACCTGGAGAGGCCAAAACCCGCCCCATATGGGGCTGGAACTCGTGGGTGAGTTACTTCCCCCTTCTAGTGCTCAGTTCGCCCCTGCGTTAAGTGGGACTGGTAGTCCTAGGCCTATCCACCTCATCATGGGGATTGGGGACAGGACAGACATGCAGGTAGGACAGATGAACCCCTGGAGTATTTTCTCCAATGCCCCCATTCTGGCTTCATATGATTTCATTTGGGGGGCCTCTGCCTTACTCGAGCGTACTGCAGAGAAGGGAACAGTCACAGTGTTCAGCTTCGAGAGCTACCATAGAGCGAGCATGTCTGCGCACCCACACCCACATCAGGAAACAGAGCACCGAGATGCCCCCCGAGGCCCTTCCCAGTCCATGCCCCTCCTCTCAGAGGGTAACCGCTGTCCTGGCTCTAACCCCGTGGACTACTTTTGCCCATTTTCATTTTATTACATGCACTCCCTTTGGTGTTTATTCCCACCGAAGCCCCAGGAACAGGCCGCCAGCTTCCTCGTGGAGGTGACTTCCCGCAGTGGTTGCACGGTGGGCAGCTGAGTGGTTTGAATCCTGGTCTCACTGCTTGCATCTCGGAGTCCCTGGGAAATGGGTGTGGTGCCAGTGCAGGGTTGCCATCATGCAGGCGACATGCGCAGTGCTCAGTCGACAGTCTACACACGGTAGACTGGAGGGACTGTCCCCTGTGGGCATCATCCCTAAGCAGCCTCCCTGTGGTCAGGAGACATCTCTGTATGTGACCGTAGAGCTACCCGGGCGCCGGCACCAGAGGCCGCCGGAGGAAGGGCAGTCACGGGACACCAAGCGGAGTGGGTGAAACTGGGGTTGAGAGGAAGGGAAAGGAAAAAAGGAGGAGTGTCCCTTTCCCCATATCACCTCCTTCAGTTCTCAAAGGGGTCCTGCACATTGGTGAGGAAGGTGTGATTGTTCTCATATTATGGCTGGAGAAATGGGCCCAGAGAGGTTAAGTGACTTGCCCAAGGTCACAGAGCTAGGCCCAGATTTTATCCTCACATACTGCCCCCAAAGCAAGTCCAAATGCATTTTATCCCCAGCACATCCACTCGGGAGTTGGGGTTTACTGTAAGTCTGCTGCCTTCAAAGGAGCAGCCCTGAGTCTGCAGAAGGTAGAAAGGGAGAGTGTTTGGGAAGGACAAGGATTCTTCCGAAGTGACCTTTACCTTGTTCCAGTGTCTCCAGCCCCCCACAAAGCTGAGGTTCAAATCAGCAATCCAATCTCAGGCCTGAGCAGGAAAACACAAAAATCTTTAAAGGTTTCTGAGCAGCTTGAAGTGATGGGGTTTTTTGTTTTTTGTTTTTTTCTTTCCTAGTCAGGGTTGGGGTAAGATCAGGGCAGTGTAGGAAGGAAGAGAATAATAAATCCTCCTAAGGCCTTACCTTTTTCCCCACCTCCCCAAACTACCAGACCCCCAAACTCAGGGACCACTGGACCTTAAAAAAATTCACCTAACAGGGCCCAAAGATGGAGATGGAGGGAAACGCAGCAGCAGCAGCTACTGGGGCGGAAGGCCCTAAATGGAGCAGAAGTAATGCCTAAAGTGTGCCGGTGATCACAGACACCCCCGCAGCCACACTCCTTGGGCTGCATGGGTCGGCGCCAGCAGCGCAGGGAAATAAATAAATAAGTGAGCCAGCCTCCGAGATCCCGGTAACTGTTGCTGTGCAGAGGGAGGGATGAGGCAGGTCGCTAGTGAGGGGCAGAAGGGGATAGACAGGTTCATTCATTCGTTTATTCTTCCCTCTGTCCATTCATCCAACTATACTTAAGTCTCTGTGACATGCAAGGGATGTTGCTGAAATATCTCCATGGTGTCTGTCCTGAGCCCCACATGCTGCTGGCCAGAGCCCCACAAGGCTGGCAGAACCTGCCCCCGTCCAGTCTCCCCTCGACGCTGCCTTCCGTGCCACAGGGTCTTTGCACAGCCTTCCCTTCCCTGCTTCTCATGAACTCCCATGTCCCATGAAGTCATCCATCCCTGACTGGCCCCTCCCCCCAGTACAGAGCAGATTCTTGTGTTCTGGGCCTTCGGAGCACCAGAGCTGTGATGCTGGGATGTAATTACTCTCTCACTTGCAGGACTGTCTGATCACTGCTGGTCCCCTGCAGGAGGCAGTGGGCTCCGTGAGAGCAGGGGCGTGTCCGTGTGGCTGTCCTTCCAGCACTGGACCCTCAGGACCTGGTGCCCGGTGGGGACTCAGTAAGGATTTGTTGCACGGTGCAGTTCATGCCAATGGTCTTAGGCAGCTTTTCCTCCTCCCCTCCTCCCCTCCTCTGCAGCCTGCCTCCTTTCAGAGGGGAGCTGCACGAACCAGTCCTCGGTGTGCTCCAGTCCCACAGCCCACTGCCAAGGGCATCTCAGAGGTGCCGACAAGTTCCCACCGCGGCCTTCAGAGAAGTGCCACGTCTGCTCGCACTGACTTTGTAGGCAGCCAACAGGAAAGGAGGGCGCCTCACTCAGGGCTGTTGGAGGAAAGGGTGTCCTTTAATGGGGCTGGGGAGTGGTAGGCAGGAGAGTAGCCCTAAAGATGCCCACGTCCTAATCCTGGGAACCTATGATGTCTCCTGACGTGGCAAAAGGGAGATTGCAGATGTGATTCGGTGCATTCACGGGGAGGTATCCTGGTCTGTCTGCGTGGGCCCAGTGTAACGACAAGGGTCCTCACTGAAGGGAGGTAGGAGGCCAGAGAAGCTGTGACAGTGGAGGCAGAGGTTGAAGAGAGGTTTGCAGGTGTCATGCTGCTGGCCTGACCTGGAAGAAGAGGAGGACTTGAACCAAGGAATGTGGCTGGCTTCTAGAGACTGGAAAAGGCACGGAAACAGACTCTCCCCTGGAGCCTCCAAAAGGTGCTCAGGCCTGCTAACCCCTTGATCTTCGTCCAGGAAGACCCATTTTGGACTTCCGTCCAAGAACTGCAAAAGGATAAACTATGTTGTTTTAAGCCGCTGAGTGTGTGGTAATTTGTCACAGCAGTGGCAGGAAACTGATTACAAGGGTGCTTTGAAGGCAGAGCAGTAGGATTATGCACCCTGCAGTGCACCCCTCCAGTACCCCGAAACTCTAGTTCACTCACTGCTTTGGGGCTCTTTAGGCAGGAGGGTCGGTGCACCCGGAGGTGGAGGTCCCTGGACGTAGGTGTGAGGCTGGTGGCTGTTTGGGATGATCCATGAGGACCAGCCATGGGTCATGGGACCCAGAGCTGGGGAAGGCAGTTATCTGGGAAGGGGTCCTGCAGAACCAGGAGGGGTGATTTCGGGGACCCTGAGAGCCTGTACAGTGTGTGTGGAGAGAGGGGGAGCTTGCCGACGAGGGGGTGGAGAGTAGTGCTGAAAGGTACTGTGTTCAAGAACCGGTCGCCACACTGCTGGGACCCCAAGAAGACCCCCCCCATGCACGGAGGAGGGCTCGGCAGGCACCTTATTGCTGAAGGCCCTGCTGGAGAGCTTGGCCTCCTGGCACCCACCAGCCCAGAGACCAGAGAGGAATCTGCTGTGCTTGCCACCAGAGCAGTGACGGGATGCAGGAGTGTTGGTTCTGTGTGCCTAACCTCACCCTCCTTCTTTTCTTCATTCATTCACTCATTCATCACACATCCCCTGGGTGCCTGCTGGGCGCCAAGCACATGCTGGGTGCTGGGGACACAAGAAGAATGAGACCTGGCCCCTGGCCCCAGGAGGTCCTGGCTGGTCCCTGCTCACCCACAGTGGCACACTTCAAGGCAGGGTGGAAGGCCAGGGCTTGAGGGTCTGGGCAGCCACCACCCAAAGCTTGGCCCTGTCTTGGTTGCTGAGGGGTGGAGTATGGTGGTTCACCCATTCCAGCTTTACTGCTCCTGGAGAGCTGGGCCCTGCCTCCCACCCACCCTGTCCTGGCTCCCAAGCCCCTTGTCCTCCTGTGGCAAGTATCAGTTATAAATCATGTCTCCCTCCAGGCATCAGAATTGGACAAATGAGCTCTAAATGAGCTTGGCGAATTGGTTCTCTCTGCTCTGTCCCACTCTTCCCCCACCCAGCCCTGTAGCAGCCTGGATTCACCTGCAGGCCTGCTTTCAGTCCAAGCTCGGGAGGGAGGACACAGGGACTGACCCGGGTCTGGGGAAGCAGAGCAGCCTCCCCATCTCTGGGCTCCCTGTCCACTCCTTTATGTCTGAGGTGGGCAGAGGCCCCACAGGACAGGAGAGGCCCTCCTGGAGAGTTCACTGGCATTACCGAGAAGGAGGCAGGGCACAAGGCCCTTGGAAGGCCTGGCAGGGGCTCACTGACCCACCTTCCTCTTAAAATAGAAAAGTTGATGTTCATGCTGTCTGTCACTACCAGAAGCAGTAAGCAGAGACAGGGATTGAGTCTTCAGGGGCACTTTATTCAGATGGCCAGCGATCTGAGAAGACCTCGGGTTCCGCACCCTAAAAAAACCATCTGAACATCTCATCTCAAGCCAACCTTTTTTTATAAGGACAAGTAAGGGGTTTGGAATTCAGGGGAAAAGGTTAATCAGATAGAGGTTGCAGTCCAGCGATTTGCCTAGCATCCTAGTGATTCTTTATCTGCTTCTGGATTTCTCTCCCTAGAGCACTCGGGCTCAGATACTGTCTCCATCGCTTGCCATCCTCCTGGGGCACGCAGGTCACAGGTCAAATTGCTGGTGGGCCTCCTGGAGTCAGGGCGGGTCCGGCCAAACATTCCAGTCCCCGCAGCAGCAGCGTTCTACACGCACTAATCACGAAGCCTGTTAACTGGAAGCTAATGCTAAACATTTTAGACTCAAGCTCCCCCATCACTCTGACCTGCTCCGGCTCCTGTTTATACCATGTCTCTGGGACATGGGTGCCCCTGGTCCTAAGTCCCAGGATTCATGACCTGTTTCCAAATGGGGTCTGTGTCTTATAACTCCTTGAACCTGTAAGGTCCGTGGCACTGGGCAGAGGGAAAACTCTGAATAGCAACAGTCACGGCCATAACAGAGTCTGTTTTCGGGATGGGGAGCCTGAGGCTCAGAGAGGTTAAGTCCATTGCAGGGCCGGGGTGTGAATGCAGACCGTGCACCCCCAGAGCCCCCATCCATGCTGCACGCCTGCTGATGGGCTGCGGGGCCGCGGGGGTGCTCATGTCTTGCACATCAGATGGACTTGCCCTGGATGCTGAGAGGAGCCAGCAGGCAGCAGACCACTGCCAGAGGGCTGCCAGGCTCCTAGGGCAGGACTCTGGGCTGTGGCTTCCTGTGCCCCTCCCTGGGTCTCCCTGCACCCCCATCTCCCCAGCACAGTGCCCAGTGCCATGACCAGCATGGGACAGAGAGGCAGGAATGCCAGGCACTGCTCCCAGTCCTAGACAGCCAGGCTGGGCAGTGTGTTCCTGGAGAGACAGCCCTCCCACCCCTGCACCAGAGCATGCTCACTCCTCAGGCATGACGGCAGCCCAGCCTCCTTCTGTCCCATGTGTCTCCCTCACGGGTCAGCGCCCTGGAGTGGTAAATCATGAGCAAATCGGCCACAGCCAGCAGGAGGCCAGGAGGACACAGAGCGGGGATGCTGCCATCAAGGCCATTAGCGCCAGGCTGGCCAGGCAGACGAAAGCACAGCTGATGGGGAGAGGGCCAGGCACTGCTCTGGCACCGCGCTGCGGCCCTCCAGGGAGCGACACAGGGTAGGGCACACACGTGGAACCTGTGTGCTCATGAGCATCTGCTGAGCGTGCAGGGTTCATGGCATGGGCACTTGGTTATGTCACCCCTCCCCACCAAAGAGAACAGTTTGCAGGTGGGATGGTCACTTCGCATGCAGGACAGTAGAGGTTTGTTTCCACCTACATTTTTCAGACCGTGTCCCTGTGTCCCTGTGGCAACAGTATATCTTAGACGAACACTAGACTGGCATGCTTCCATATGTCTTCAGGCCTCTCCTTCTCCCTGAGCCTCAGTTTACCCACCCATGCAGTGGGGTTAATAACCTTAGCCCTGGCTAGCTCCCTGGCTAGTCAGGATTACTGTAAGGAGCAGATGACCAGTGATGAAATGACATATGAACTAAGACCTGGTTCCCCAAGATCTGGCTGAATTATGACATCAGGCCATGGCTTTACAGGGGGTCAGGTGGCATCCCTGCCTCCAGCTGGAGAAGACAGACCTAGTGTCACCTCTGAGAAGGCCATCCTGGAGCATGTTGCTCCATAGTGCCTCTCTGGACTTGGGTCTCTGTTCTCTCCCCCAGGTCGAGGGCCAGTCAGTCCCAGCAGCTGACGAACAGAGATGGGGCATGTGTGGGGAGACTGAGGCTGAGGGTCCCGGTGACCTCTCTGTGCAGTGGTATCTGGGGACAGGTCCTTTCCCATAGTTTCAGTCTCACCTGCAGGGCCAGCAGGCTAGCGGGCTCGTCCCTTCTGCACGGATGGCCTTGCAGCTGGCCTGCGGCAGACACGGCTTTTTTGTTTTTGGTTAAAAAGCCTCATTGGAGCGTTATGATATTGGAATGTGAAGGGTAATTGAGCTGAAAGCTATTCTCTTCCTGCGACCGGCGCAATAGGAGTGATTGAGGCACTTGGGCCTTCGCGCCAGCCTGGGAATCCTGATGGAAGGTCTGTGCAGAGATGGGGGTGGGTGGACGGAGTGAAGCCAGGCACCCGAACCCTTATTCCCCACCCTTGGGCCCAGGCCTGTGCCTCAACATGCTCCCCTGGCACTCAGAGCTGCCAGGCCAGGCCTCTGTACACCTGGAGCAGAGAGCCAAGGCCCCTGGTGTGCTGGGGATAGGTGGAGGGTCTCTGATGACAGGTGCATGAGGAGGGGGCCGGGTCATGGGCTCCAACAAGCAGAACAGGCTCTTACCTGCGTCCTCTGCCCCTCTTCACTGCTTCGTCTGCTCCTGATAGGACTCATCTCCTGCCCCTGTTCTGCACAGGGATCTCTTCCTCTGCTTTCTGCATTTCTCTCTTCACGTTCTACCTTACCTCTGCCGAAGTTTGGACAGCCCCAGTGTTTTCTGATGCACATTTTAATGTACATATGAATCACCTGAGGATCTTGTTAAACTGAAGCTCCTGATTTAGTAGGTGTGGGTGGGGGCTGGGGCTCCATTTCTACCAAGCTCCCATGTGATGCCCGTGCTGCTGGCCCTCCCATGTGACTTGAAGGAACGAGGTTCTAGGAAGCTGTCAGGCCCGTGGGCCAAGGAGGAGTGACCCAGATTGTCAGTATAGGGCCCAGCTGTGAGGAGACACTGAGGGGACGAGAGCCAGTTCCTGAGCAGAGTTGTCCTCTGCAGTGTACTGAGCAAGGAGGAGAGTGCTGGGGCAATGCAGCCCAAGCATGGCTCGTGAAACCGCGTGCCCTGGAGCAGCAGGCACTGCCTAGAGAAGGGAGCACATTCTTCCGGACTCAGAGGGACATTTTGCTCACCACGTTGTGCAATCACAGGGCAGGATCCACTCTGAAGGGGTGTGGTTTCAAATTTTGCACGAAGGTACCATACTGGCCTTGCCCTCAGACTTAAAGCTATTTCTTTGGGCCTGCTTCATCATACCCTCCCTCCTCCTCCATCACACATCCCAGTCTCATGACTTCTCCGGGCAGCATATGGAAGTCCGAAGGCAAAGGAGACTAAAGTGCATCGCACTCACACTCCAAACCTCAGTTTCTCTTTCAGTCACTCCAGCTCCATCGGGCGGGAGAGTGAGTTCAGGCCTTCTTGAGCCCAGAGGCCTGAGAAACAGGCCCTTTCCTGCCTCCTGCTCTCCTATGGCCCACAGGACTCAGCCGGAGGGGTTAGGCTAGGATGGGTCCCTCTCTCCCTACCTCCTGGGGTGGGGCCCTGGTCTGCTGCAGGGAGAGGGTGTCCTTGAGGGAAGATGCTCTGGCCCACCCCAGCCTAGCCTACACCCTCCCCTGCAGCATGTACACACACATGCACACACGTACATACACCAAGTCAGTCTCTCCGCCCGGCCCATTATTAATTGCCCTGTAGGCTGAGCTGAATGGGTCCCATTAATATAAGCTCTCACAGCTACAAGGAGCCGGGGCTTGTGCTGGGACATTGAACCTTATCTCTCTCCGCCAGGCTATCCCTGCACAGGACTCCACTGGCATATGACGAGCCCTCCTTGGGGGCTCTGGGCCCGTGTGCAGGGCCTGGCAAGGAGAGGGAGCACCCGCCCTCCCCAGCTCTGCTCTGCCGGCTCTCGCCGGCAGGGCTGAGGACAGCCCTTCTTCCTCTCACCCCACCAGTTCCCGAAGGAGGGACCAGGGGCCTCCGCAGAGGAGACAGTCACAGGACAGGCTCTGCAGGCTCCCACACTCCTGTCCCGCCCCCCACCTGTCCTGAAGCTCCCCGTTCCACTTCAGACCCGACTTCCCTCAGCCTGCACTGCGGCTATGCCAAGGGCTGCGGTGGCGTCCTTATCCGTCTGGCCTGGCTGGCATGTCATCGGTGGGCAAGGCGGGGTCTCCGTGGTTTTGCAGGTGGGCAGAGCCATTGCATCTTCTCCTTCCCCCTCTTTCCCAAGCACCTTCCTTCCTGACAGCCTCTCCTCTCACACCCCCAAGGCTGGGGTTGGCATTCGCAGCCCCTGTGGCTGTCAGAAGGGGGAGGAGGCTGAATGCCCGTTTCCCCACCTGTGCCACCACCGGGAAGAGTGATGCGCATGGTGAGCAGCTAGTGCTGACCAGGCACATCCCACGTGCCAGAACTGTACTCCGCACTTTCTAGGTGGCATTTCGTCTTTAGACCGCCTTCGAGAGAGGCGTGTTCGCTCCTCGCTTTATGCTGACGAGGACGCAGAGGCCTGGAGATGTCCAGGGACTGTCCGGGCTGCACACTTGGCTAGCGGACACTGCACTGTGTACAACTGGACACTTTTCTTCGATGCAGAACTCTCAGTTCCCTGGGGCCATCCAGGACAAGCGCAGGCATCTCTAAACTATAAGAAAATTCTTCCTGTTTTGAGCTGGAATGTGCTTGCCTGCCCCATGCCCCCCACTGATCTTGGGGTGCTGGCCAGGATTACAGGCAGTCAGTGACAGTGCAGCCGTGGGAGGCGGCCGTGGGGTGAACCAACTCCTTGGGTCCATTACCACCAACCTGTGAACCTCTGACCAGCTCGTGACCAACTTGTAAGGGCTTGGGAGGAACAAGGGGACCCCAGAAAAATCCTCTCTTCTCTAGGACACCCTCAGCTGTGGATTCTAGTTTGTTTGTTTGTTTTTTTTTCAGAGCAAAACAGGCCCTCTGACTCCCAGAGGTCATAAACCCAGGGTTCCCCGTTCAGGATTCTGAATCCCATTTTGGGGGATTCCCAGACTCCATTGGCAATAACGCACCTCCAAAAATACATATTTCTTCCATTCTAAAATGTACATCTGCCCTTCATTTTAAAATCTATGAAATTGAGAGTCATCTGAATTAGCCACCTGCAGTCCTGGCTCACATGGTGGTGACCACGCTCACCTCACTGCAAGGAGACTGCTCAGAGCCCCTCGCTCTGCCGCGGAGGAGATGGCCTGGCCCCCTGCCCTTGGGAATATCTTCCCAGCCCCTGGCAAGGCCACACTGAGTGGGATTAGGGAGCTGAGGCAGTGGCTGGGGACCAGGGAGCTTCCAAGGCCATCACTGCCCTGATCCTTTTAGCCATAGACTACGCTGCATTTGGCACTTCCTGTGCCACAGGAGGGGCTGGCATTTGTAACTCTTCTATCCCACCTGCTTCAGCATCAGCCTGGTGCCTCAGCACCCACCCCTTTGGGCCAAGGTTTTCCTCATCCCCTGACCTCTGACTGTGCAGGGCAGAGCTGAACAGAGAGAACCGGTATTAACTAACTAATTAATTAATTTGCTTATTTATTTCTGACACTATTACAGATGCCCCCCACTCCTGCCCCTGCTTTGCCTGCCTCCACCCAAGCATTGTTAATTTTCACATTTGCTCACAAATTTGGCTCCCTAAGGAGTTAAAGAGTTTTGAACTGGACTGAATTCTCACTCTCATTCAGCACAGCCTTAGTCCTCAGGGAGAGTGCTGGGCAGCCCTCCCAGAAAGGGGGAGTCCTTCTGAGAGACCCCTGGTATCCCTAGTAACAGGCAGAAGAAGCTACTTGGGAGCCTGGGCTGAGACCCACCCCCCACCCTTCCCCAGGGTCCTGAGATTTGGGAAACTGAGTAGCTTGAGGCCTCAGAACTTTGTGGAGGGAAGCCAGTCAGTCCCCTCCCTCCCTCCCCCACTCCAGTCCATCCCAGTCCTCAAGCAAGAAGGCTCTAATTGATGAACTTGTTCCTCTGTAGCTGTCACACGCTTTCAGTTCATTACAGCCCCATCTGCCTCTCACCGAGGCTGCTCTCCTGCCAGCCTCCGGCTGCGTCTGAGGGAGAGAGCACACGCAACAGAGCAGCTGGGAGCTGGAGACCTCACCATTACCTTGGAGAGTCCAATCAGGGTAATGGCAGGTCCTTCTTTAGAGAACTGTGTCAGGACAGGGCTTGTGGAGGGGGTGGAACTTGAAGAGGTGGGTTAACCCTTAGCCTCCCAAATCTGGAGGCTGGGGACCACAGCCAGGCACACCCCCTAGGACAGCCTTGTCCATGGCCCTCCCTGGGGTGCAAGTGGGACACCCTCGGGGGCTGGACTAAGATTCAACAGCCTGCCCTTTTGAGTCCCCAACCCTGAGCTTTTCTTACGCTAAGCACTGAAGTTTTCGGATGAGTAGTATTAAGTTTGACAGCTGGCAAGTACTTTTAATCGTCTCTTTGTGCCTAACACTGTATGTAGCACTGAGGGTGTGATCCTCCCTGAGGTCCTGGCGTCTCCTGGGTGGCCTCCAGCTGCTCATACTGCATGGGCCTCTGCTACTGGGTGACTCCAGATGACACGTGGTGAGGCTGTGAGTGACGAGTGGGCAGGGGAGCAGCATGTGGTGCTGCGGAGTCACAGGGCCCCTCTGATTCTAGTTCTGTGTCTGCCAGCAGGCACTGGCATGTCATTTACTGTAAACTTCCGCTTCCTGGTTTGCACAATGAGCATATTACTAGCTTTCTGCCCACCTCAGAGGGCTAGGCCCCGGCACACTCTATTTAGCCTTTGACTTTGTGCATAATATTTAACAAACACGTACTGGCTCCTGGGACATGGCAGACGCACAAGCGCAGCACAGCCCTGCCGCGAAGAAGCCTCAAGTCTGATGAGGGAGACCTGTGAGCCCGGGCGGCTGGATAGCACACAGGCAGTTGCTCCCTGGGGGCTGCAGAGGCTGAAAGGCACTCAGTGGGGAGGCAGCCTTTGCAGGGCGCTGAATGGGCTGAGATGGAGGGGAGGGCAGCTCAAGGCGGGGGTCACCCTGAGGAATGGCAGGGGAGCTGGAAAGGGCCAGGTAGCTTTTGGGGCAGTAAGAAGAGAGTGCCGGAACAGGCCCAGTGGACATAAGGTAAAAACTTAGGTGGATTGGAGCCATGATATAAAGGATCCAAGAGACCCCAGTCAGTGGTTTGGACTTTCTTCTTTTAGGTAGTGGGGAGGGGTGGGGGGCTTTGGAGCAAGGGGAGGATGCAGTCAGAGCTGAGCTTTTGGGAGGGGTCTCTGGTGGCGGCAGAAAGGGTGAGTGGGCGGCAGAACACGGCGTGCAGACAGTCTCTCCCCCGAGCCCACATCGCCACGGCCTGTCTGAGCCTGCACCCCCTGGTCTGGAACAGGCATCTTGTCCCATTTCCCATGCCGTGCGCTATTTTTTCCTGAGGTTTCAGAAAGCATCTCCTTTGAGGCTCCCACTGTCCCTCCTCATTCTCGGTCAGGCTCTGAATTTTAACCATTCTATTTTCTTCACCGATTTTATGATAAACAGCCCAGTGTTTTCCGATGCCTTTCCTAAGTGTGTCAGGCCACCCCTGGAGGCACTGATGCGTCCCTTCGCTCTGAGATGCTCCCTCTCGTCCCCGCCCAGATATGTGATTGTCCCCAGATCCCACTGGTTTCTTCTGAGTGCCCGGCACATCTCCAGCCCACCCCAGATCCATAAAATTTGGGGTTGAGTGTCCATCATCTCAGGCTGAATCTGGGTCATGTTGGCTAATAAACTAACCCACAGAACAGACCCCCTCACCTCAACCAAGGGACATCTGTCCTGATTTTTTACATTTTCCTCTGGAAGGACAGGCTGCCTGTAGCAACCGCTACAGGCCGTCACTCTGCTGAGCAGGACTTTCCATTGCTGTGGAGCACCCCAGCCCTAGCGTGGCGGCTGCCCGGCCCCAGTTTAGTCTTTTGTTGCTGATACAAAAAGGAAGTAAGTTTATTTAAACGTCTCTGAGCTGGGTACTTCCTTTAATTGCCTCTTGTTCCAGGTATTCAGAATTACCTGGCCAGCTAGACCAGCACACCCATCTCCCCTTCCCCTCAAATCCTGTCACCACCAGCAGCTATGTCAGAAGAGACAGTTCAACTGCTAGGATGGTCAGAGCAGGTTACCCAAAATGTTCGACCTCAGTGACATTTTAAGGTTACTTCCACATCCATTGGCTCTGTTGTGAGGGTGGAAACCACCACCTGAGCTGGATGCGGAGGGAAGGGCGTGAATACGCATTGGCACAGACTACCTTGCTTCACACCAAGGAGTAAGGCTTGGGGTCTATGGGATTCACTTTTGCTCTAAACTCCAGAATCCTAGACACCTCCCTCCCCACTCCCTGACTTCACAGGCAGAGAGGAGAGGTCCATTCAGCCCAGACAGCCAGCAGTTCCTGGCCTGATGCCTCAGAGCCCCCATAGTTCCCTCCTTGTGCAGGTGGCCGGGAGAGGGGCCCTGGGGCCAGGCGCACTCTGCTGCTGGCCCGTGTCCTCTGAGGCTCTTCAGAGAACTATGGCCGACTGCCCACTCCATGCCCAATCTCTTCCACCCAGACTGCTCATTGCACTTTTTATGGCTCGGAGCTGGTGGTTTATGGAGCAGGAGAGAGACAGCAGTAGAACTGAAGGAAGGGCAGGCCGGTTGGAGGCGGGGTGGATGGCGCCTGTAACCTCTGGTTAAACCCAAAGACATTGTGTAAATTATGACCCGTGTCTTCCTTTGTCCCACTTTGCATTCCTGATCAGATCATCACCGTGTGCTAGGAAAGGGGTGAGCTCTGATGCCCCCACATAGGCCCAGGCCCCTCCTGCCATCCTGGGGCTTATGACAGGTGGTGAGGAGTCCTCAAAATGACAGGCACCATGACTCTGCTCATTTCTCAAGTTGACCCTGACTCACGAATGTACCAGAGTCTGTGGCATCATAGAAGGCTTTGCTCCACATCCTGGCAGCCCCAGAAAACTGGCTCACGTTGAGGCCATCCAGTGGGTCTTCGGAAACAGAAAGGAGGCTTCACTGAAGAGCAGGCACCCCTCCCAATGGTGTTCATTATATGGAGCTTGGCAGGGTAGGATCTGACCTGCTTCTTCCTGGAAGCAGTGTTTTTGTGTTCCCCGTGCTCAGTAACATTTGCCCTGGGGCCGGCTGGGTAGAGGCCCCCAGCCCCTGATGTGACCCCCACGGAGCAGGGACTTGGTTCATCAGGCTAGGGCATAGCTGGGGCCCGCCCTCACCTGTGGGCCCTGGGGACGAGATGATTTATGCCAGGCAGATGGCGTCATATCTTCATTTGCTTATCACCCAGAAGTGCTGACCTGGCAGCTCTCTGCCTGTGGCATTGAGTTTGGACACTGCAGAAAGTGCCCGTAACCAAAGCAGACACTGTCAGCCCTGGATAGACAGTCAGGGAAATCACCCAGAAAAGGGGACACCCTCAGCTGAAGTCCTCAGTTTGCACACTGAGAGACTGGCTGCCCTGGCTCTACATTGGCTGTGTGTCAGAGGGCAGGCATAAGGGCCAGTCCCCTGGGCCTTGGCATGGTCCCTGCCCTTAGGCAGCCCACATTCCCACCATAGGAAAGAGAACACAAAACAGAAAGACTTCATGGGCAAATAGGGAGACGGGGTAGGGAGTGATTACTCTGTGGGGTACATACCATGGGTGCTGATGAGGAGTCAGAGAATGGGGGAACATTTGAGGGCCAGTGGGGGCAGAAGGGCCTCTGTAGAAGGAGGACTTGAGGGGCCCTTGAACCCGGGATGAGGTCTGGACAGATGCCAAGGTGATGAGGAAGCACATCCTAGGACCTGGGCAGAGGAGCAGAGGTGGGGAGCACGTGATACGGGCTAGTGAGGAGGGGCTGGTGTGGCAAGATCAGCAAAGGCCTTTGGGGAAGAGGCAGGGGTAAGCTGGAACTAGCAGAAAAAGAGGCAGTGGAAGGCTTTGAGAGGCATGCAGAGCATTCCTTCACTTTTGGTGCAAAGGAAATAATGAGCCTCTCCAGTGATGGCATGACATGATGAGAGTGGGATGGAAGACTCACAAGACAGGAAACGAGTGGGCAAGACCTCAGGGCTTTGGGTTGAGTGGGGCTGGAGACTCACTTTTGGGCGGGGCAAAGGTGAAGATGGTGGGTCATGGAAATCCACTAACAGTAATCAATCCATAGTCCTTCCGCTCCATCCTGACCCAAAGGGGGTCAGTGGGGTAAGCTGGGCCATGTGATATGACAGAGGGAAAGGTTCTGAGGAGCATCACCACAAAGCAGAGACACTGGGAGCCCACGTGTCTGAGACGGTGAAGGGGACCCATCCCAGCGTGATGTGGCAGTGGAGGCGGAGGGGCCACAGAACATGGAAGGGTGAGCATCTGCCCAAGCTCCTCATGCCACGGCAGGCCTCACTCTCCTGGAAGGCGGGTAGTCTGTCCTGTGAAACTGGGGCAAGAGTCAGGACTATTTGTGTATTTGTTCACATGGCTGCTCCAGAAGGTTCTGAGTTCCTTTGACGGAACCACCACAGGGCCAGCCTTGACCCCAACTACTCCCCACCCTCTGTCCCATCTCCCCAGTCTCCCCTGGGTCCGCAGCCAAGGGCTTTGGGTTGGGAGCAAGCGGCCGCCCGTTGGGGCTGCCAGCCCCTATTCCCCAAGCAGGAGAGCAGCTCAGTTCTCTAATTGAATAATGTGTGGAAATAATGGGATTTCTCCAGAACCATCGGTTATATTTCGGAGCCAAATCATAACAAGAAAGTCATTAGTAGTAATAAACACAGCAGAGAGGATCCGTCAGGGGCCTGACAGAGGGCACAGTGGGGAGGGGGGGTCACCCATTTGCATTTTCGTGAGCTAGCAGAATGTCACCAACACCCCCTCCCCGCCCCCAGAAGAAGTCAAGATTCACAAAAGCACATTAATTCCAAGGAAAGGACAATGCAGACAGTAATAGCTTTGCCTCTTCCAAGTGGCTCTTTATATTTCCTTAAAAACTATGTTATTGAGCCCTGGCTGGCATAGCTCAGTGGATTGAGCGCGGGCTGCGAACCAGGCATCGCAGGTTCGATTCCCAGTCAGGGCACATGCCTTGCCGTTTCCTTGCCTCTCTCCCCAGGATCCTTCCTGCCCGCTTGTGGCTTTGTTTGTCAGACACGTGTCAAACCTAATGCACTAAACAATGCAACGCTGGAGATGTAACAGCTCTTTTTATCTCTCGTTTCAAAGCCCAGTTTGCCCCTGCTGTCTCCTCAGCCCTGCCTGAGACACACTCGGCCTCTCCCCGGCTCCAGAACTCCACACACTCCAGCCTGTCACCCCCAGCCTTTCCCACTCCCTGTTTTCCCCTCTTCTCCCTCTTCACTCTCACCATCTCTGTCTTTCTTGGTCTCTCTCTCTCTCTTTCTGTCTTTTTCCTTCTTTCCCCCATTTATCCCTTCTCTGGTTCTTTCCGTCTGTCTCTCCGTCTGTCTGTTCCTTTCCCTGTTGCTCCTGCTCCTGCTGCCCCTCACCCTCTCTTCTCTCTCACTGGGCACAGGCGGTGTGTGTTTGTCTTCTCGCTGAAGGACAGAAGCTCAGGTGTGCTCACTGGTGACTCGGAGGGCAGGGAGCTGGCTGGCTTATAACCCTGTCTTTGCTGCCTGGATCCTGTCTGGGGAGTCAGGACCTCTCCTTCAACAGGACCCCCCTGGGTTCTGAGGGGGGTGCCCACCCCTCCCTCAGGGAAGACCAGAACTTTCTGCTCCGTAGAGACATGAAGCACCCACCCCACCATCTCAGATGTTACGTGTTCAGCTGGTGTGATCTCCCTCCTGTCTCCCTACTCCAAAGCCTTGGGTGGTGTGATGGCTACAGAGGGCCCAGACTCCCTGGCAGACCAGAGTCCATGACCTTCCTGGGCTTGTACTGGAACCCACCCCTTAATCAGCCCAGACCTGGGGCAAAAAGCAGCTCCTTGATCTCTGCCTTCCCCACACCTCCAGTGGCAAGTTCAGCCCGAATGGGTTATTCAGTGTATGGTGCCGAGCATCCAGGAGTCTGCAGGCAGTGCCTGCGATGGGCCAGCTACTTGACCATGGTCATAGAACACCCTGCCTGCCCTGGCCTCCCAGGCTCAGGGCTGTAGGCCCTCGGGGCTTGACAGAGGAGTGGGGGCTGCTTTGATGCCCCTGCACAAACCACTTACATGCTGTTGGCAATGACTCGATATGATCTCCACTAGCCAGAGAGGATCGCCTGCATTCCCCCAAGAAACTGGGGGCAGGACTACTCCAATTCACCCCTTCCCCGCCCCTCGGAACAGAGGAAGGAGAGGAAGTCCCTGAGCTGGAGCTGGAACAGGCCCTTTCAGGAAGCAGTGTCTCTCCCGTCTTTGCCAAGTTGGTCCGACTGGGACCCTAGCCCAGGAATTCCCAGCCTCCTAGCTTTGTGTTAATCTAAAGTTCCACAGTGATTTCTGATGACCTGGGATGTCACTGGGGCTGGGCGATGGCAGGCCCCCATGGGAGGGCTTGCCCAGGATGACACAGCCAACCCAGCTGCACCAGGCCTGGGACAAGCCTGTCTCCTTGCTGCCTCTGCGCTAGGCACATACTCAGGACACATGGCCTTCCTCATGGACCCCACTGTTTCCACCACAAGCCTGACCTCAGGTTCCTCAAAAGGAGACCCACCCAACCCCATCCCCTCTGGTGGTCAGCAGGAGGACAAGGCCCTGCCGCCAAGCCCGGCCTTCCCTTGTGTAGGCTGCCAGCGCTCTCCTCCTCCTGCACATGATTCTCATGCAGCTAACGGTCCCCTTGGAAATAGACAGTCATCAGACTCATATGGATCTTTCAAACCCCCTTTTTTCCCTAATAATGCCTCCTCTGGGGCGGTATCGATTCCTAGCCACCGGCAGCCTCTTGGTATGCCAGGGCCCAGTTTGGGGTGGATAAATCGCTGTGCTGTCATTTTCACACAGCAATTACCCGCTCGGATTCCTCTCCCCCCAGCCTGCACACCAGCCACAGGGCCACCTGCTTACTGAGGACACACTCAAGGCCAGGCCAGCTGGGCCCGACCTGTGAGCCAGGAAAAGTTGGCAGGAGTGGAAACTTTGGGAAGGCAGGCCTGGGGCCTGGCTGTGGGCTGGAGGTGGGTCAGGAGGCAGTTCCCCAGGGCTTTGGCTGCAGGGGAGACCTCTGCTGTCCAGACACAGAGGAGGCCCTGCAACGATGCAAGGGCTGTGGCCTCATATCGACATGACCCACTCGCCTGCCCCTGTGAAGAGAGCTCCCAGACAGAGAGCAGGAGGACAGCCAACGGGGGGCAGGGGGCAGTGCAGGGGGAGGTTAGAGGTGGAGGGATTGAGCAAAAAGGCAAAAGGACTCATGGACATGGACAAGAGTATGGTGACTGTGGGGGTGAGGGGGGGCATGACAGTACTAAATGGTAATGAAAAAATACAACAAAAAATTTTAAAAAATAAAATAAAAATGCTTTGTTGAAGCTTAGATTAAAAAAAAAAAAAAAAAAGCTCCCAGTAGGAATTACTGTTTCCTCCCTGAGCTTTTCTACCCCTGGACACTCTGTGGATTCAGAGCCCAGACCTGGCTCAGCCTTTTACGTCAGAGGGGCCCATAATAAACATCTCGGGCTCTGCAGACCGTACGGTCTCAGTGGCAACCACTCGGCTTCGTTCTGGCACCAATGTCACCGTGGACAACATATATATAAATGCATGGGCATGCTGTGCTCCGCCACGACTTTATGGACGCTGAAATTTGAATTTAATGTAATTTTCACACATTACAAAACATTGTTATTCTTTTGACTTTTCCCCCCTAAGCACTGAAAAATGTAAAAACCATACTTAGCTGCCGGGCTGTACAAAAACAGGCAGCAGGCCGTATCTGGCCCCAGGGCCGGTTTGCTGGCCCCTGATTTAGATCTAAAAAGGGCTGTGAGGGTTTTTACTCATGGCTCCTCCTTTCCTCACTTTCCAGATGAGGGAACTGAGGCTCTGAGAGGAAGCATCTCAGCCACATGAAGGCAGGAGGCTCGCTGTAATGGGGGGTCTCCGAGCATGTGAAGACCCATCCTGGGAGTTTCCATATAGCTTTCTCGTGGGCAGAGAGGTGGCATAGCTTAGTGATTTACAGTGGGGGGGGGCAGGGGGGCTGGCCATCGCAGCTGGGGTTGGACCTCAGCTTTATCATCTCCCTGTGACCTTGGCCAAGTTATTTAATCTCTCCATTTCTCCAGTCTTAGTGTTCCCATATGGAAAACGGGGAAGAGTGGGCTAGAGGATGACGTAGTCCCTAAGGTTCCTCCTGCTCTAAGAATAAAGATTAATTTGTGGCTTTGATTTTCAGCCCTTGTTCCTGTTTTCAGGGTCTTTCTGTGCTTAGTGATTCTTAACCATAAGCCCCAACCCCATCATAGTAGGACTCGAGGCCCAGCTTCCCTGCCTGCCCAGCAGACGTCAGCTCTCCAGGGCCCTCTCTGCCCACAGGTCTTATCCCTGGAACAGCCTCTCTCTGGGCTTTGCAAGGAGGCTGAAATCAGCATGCACCCACCTGGGCAGGAGGCCAAGGAGATAAGGCCAGCTGAGGCCTGGGCACTGACACCTGGCGTGAAATTGAAAAGCACTGGACTCCTGCCTCCACAAGCCAGTGCCCTGAGTGAGAGAAGGCTGGGATGGTGAATGAAACCAAGGCATCCCCTGTCTGGCCACTGGGCTGGGCTCCAAGCTGCCACACTTCAGCTCCCCTTACCTCTCCTCAAAGCGAAAGTGCAGGAAGAACAGACTTATAATTTCAGCTTCTTTGAGGATGCCAATGGTTCTGCGCAGGGAGCCCCTTTCCAATGTGGCCCAGAGGGGTTGTTGTGGTCCTGGGGGTCTTAGTGCACCTAGTGGCCCCTTGGTTTCAGAGGGCAGGGGAAGCCATTGGAAAAGGGGTTGGTGAGCATGCAGCCTTTGCCCTTGGGAATCGTGCCTACCTAGAACATCTCAGGACAGCTTGGATACATGGACTCGTGGAATGCTCCCACGGCAGTCCCACTGTCCAGGTGAGGGTACCAAGGCCCCAGGTGCACAGGGAAGCAGGTAGGGCACCAGGCCTTGGGTGTCCTCTTGGGACAGTGTTCTCACCTCTGCCATCCAGCGCAATCCAGAACTTGTTGCTCTCCAGGCCTCCTGCCCTGCAGAACGCTGTTGTCCACAGGGCCCTGGAAGAAAGGTTGCTACCATGGACTTGGGGGCAGGGCCCAGAGGCAACTCTCCTCCCTTCTTACCCTCCCTTGTCAAAGCTGAGGGTAGGACTGATGTTGGCGATACCCTCTTCAGGGACTAGCCCCTGGGGGCGACTGGCCACCCACATGCTTATTCAGGTCCATATACAACCAGTGCCGCCCATGCTGGGTGAATAGGTGCTGGACAGTTTCCTGTAGAAACACCCAGTTCCTCGTCGGTGATCCGGATACAACAGTGTGCGCAAACGGGAGGGAAGGCGACCATTCTTTCACCCAGTGACCTGAATTTCACTGCGGGTCCTGGCACTTCTTCCGCCCATGCTGGCAGGGGAATAGAGTCTCTCTTCCCACTGACAGATGGGAAAATAGAGGCCCAGAGGAGCACTCTGGTTACTCTCTGGTCCTATAGGAGATTAGAGGCCAGGGTAGAACTGCCCCCACCCCCAGCATTCTATTCCCAGCCGCCCTGTCCTCTGCCAGGGGAGGGGAGGGCCCAGGGCTGCCCGGAGCTCTTGCTCCTGAGCAGCTTGGTCCTTCAGAGTTGCTGAGTGCATGAGGGCTGAGTGAAGACTAGCTGATGTGATTGATACTGGAGCCTCTTCACTGAGAAAAAGCAGAAAGGTGAGACAAAGAAAAGTGGAGGCGGACGCAGGCCGCATTTCCTATCCGAACAACCGCCTCCTGCTCGGAGGGGCCAGGCTCGCCCTTGCGGGGTGGGGGCAGGATGAGAAGGCAGGTCTCAGTTTTTAATCAAAGCTACATTAGATGGAGCTTTTATTATTCACCTGGCTTTACTACCGCTATTTTTACTCTAAGGTTAGATGTTAATTTTCCTGTTTGTTACCGAACTCTGGTCCACATGGCTGCCATACAGGCGGGGTGGATGAGAGCAGAGGAGAAAAGGGAGGTGGGGGAAGAAACCAAACAGAGGAGGCTCACCACATCCAGCAGACCAAGAGAGTGGACAGAAAACAACTTTAATAACAAGGGAAGGCTCCAGAGGTGGGAGCTGGCTGGTGAAATCAGGCCTAATCAGTCCTAGCAGGAGGGGTTCCAATCACCCCAGCTCCACCAAGAGGAGGGCAGGGTGGGGAGGCTCAGAGTCGGGGTGGGGGCAGGCGGGGGCTGGAGGGAGGGGCAATCAGGGCCCTGTGAGCAGAGCCTGCCCCACTCCCTGCTCTCATCCCGACTCTGTGCTCTGGCGATTAGAGTAGGAGTGCTGGCAGAGAGGTTAGCTAGCCAGTGACTAGATGAAGGAGAGGGATGGCACACCCGCCCCAAGCCCAGGGGCCTGGGCCCGCAGCCCCTCACACCCCTCCCGTGTTCCAGCATGAAGTCAAGGTCACCCATGCCACGGACAAGCCCATGAGGCAAAGAATGTTGGCCACAGCTCCCTGGGGAAAGAAGATAGTGCTTCTTTTTCTGTTTTCACCTTCAAAGAGAGTCCTAGCGTTTTAAGTGGACTTCTCGGCCAGGCTATCAAATAAGGTTCAAATTTCTTCATAGTTTGGGAGTCATTTTTTGGCTAGATGTAGGTTATGGGTAGCCTGTGGCTAGGGTCTGGTATCCCTCCATGACTGGTGCAGTGTGTGACCTGTGGTCAGGCTGGGACCGGGGTCAGGGCTACCCACTCTTGCCATAGCAGTGGCAGAGAACGAGCCACATCTGCCCTGTAAGCCATGCAGACTGGTGCTGGCCCGTAGCCTGTGCATGCAAAGTTCACCTGAGCTCCGCCCACACCCCTCCCCACTAGCTGTCTCCCACAACACCCGTCCCTGGTGCCAGAAAGGTTGGGGACCACTGTTGCAGGAAAGACTCAGGCCACTAAACAAAGCCGTTAGTCCAAAAGCACCAGATGCAATAGCTTGAGACAGCACTTTTCACCCCAGCCTTTCCTGGCAATTGATCGTTTAATCTCTTTAGTTCCCACTAAGAGGAGGCAAGAGGGCTGCAGAGAGGAGAGGCAGGGCTGAAGAGGCTTGGGTGCTCCCAGCCAGCCAGCTGCATTTTCCTGTCAGGGGGGAAAAAACAGCCGCCAGCAGGGGAGGGAGAAGTGACAGGGAGGGGGATGATGGAGCAGCTGTCCCTGACAGAGAGGTCAGTGGTCTGGAGAGAAACCCATTAGGCTGTTCTTATCTACCCTTGTGTTTCATTAGAAGTGCCTGTGATGCAGTTCACACCTTCCGCTCTCCCAGGTTGTCATCAGTGGGCATTCATTGTGCCTCCTGGGGTGGGGGGGGCTGCAGGTGGGTGATTTCTGTTTGCTCCACAAACAAGTTCAGAGGGGGATCTGGCGTTTATTCTCTATGAGTCTTTGCACTTATAGCCTAGTAAGAGTTAGATACCACATGTGTTATCCTATTGGTTCGTTCGTTCGTTCGTTCATTCATTCATTCATTCATTCATTCATTCAAGAAATAGTTCTTGAGGGCCTACTGTATGTCAGGTACTGTTTCCAGAGCTGGGGACTCGGCTGAATAAAGCTGACAGGTCCCTGCTGTTGGCAGCTTTCATCTAGTGCGGGAGATGAGCACAGCAGCGCACAAATCTGTGTCTGTTGATGATATGGGTTGTGAAGAAAACAGCCATGGGACTAGAGCAGGCTTTGTGGCCAGAGGAGGCCTCCCCGAGGATGTGTGAGCAGGTGCTGTGAGGGGTGCAGCACACACTCGCTCAGGGATGGCAGCTGTCCAGACAGAGGGCATGACGATGGCGGAGGCTGCCCCACACCCTTTGGGTGAGGGCACTGCGGGAGGGCATCCGGGGACATGTCGACACCAGAGGGAAGCTCCAGAGCCACAGAGCAGAGCTATGTGGAGTGTTGGGTACCTGTGAGGGTTTGCCAAACTGGCCTGTGCGAGGACTTCTCCTGCAGCCCATTTCCCCTCTGACCCGATGGCCGTGGTGCTCTCAGAGGCAGAGCAGGGAAATGCCGGTTTCCCAGCTGATAGCCTTACTCCCTGTCCTATCTCAGTCATCGCGTCCTCTTCCTTGTTGCCACTGTGACCGAGCAAACCGAGGCTTGGCATTGTGGCACCTTGATACATGACCCAACAATTAATGTTGAAGGAAACAGGTTTTTATTAACAGGGTTCCAACCTCATGAGGGCTGAGGGCACTCCTGCTCACAGCCTTCCTCTCCCATGAGACCCAGCACTTCCCTTGCTCCCCAAAAGACTGCAAGTCAAGACCATGCCCAGAAGTCTCCCATATCCTTATCTGTTCTTAAACCAGCTGCGCAAACATCTCCATCCCCTCTGGAATGTGCACTTGTGGTTTCGGAGTCACCATCCAATCTCAGCAGCTCTCTCCTTCAGAATCTGGGGTGTGCAGCTCCCAGCCTCCCTGGAGTGGTTCAGGAAAATGTGTGCTGTGTCACACTGGGTCGTGGTGGCTTCTCCATATGTCCTCCAGAGAAGCAGAAGTAGCTCCTCTCTCACTCCAAACCTCATTGCTTCTCCCTTACACACCAGGCCTCTTCTCTTCGTGGTGGACTTTCTTGCCTTCACCCTTTCAGCCCACATGGCTTCCTCTTCTTTTCTTTCTACCCTCATTTAAATGCTCAACCCAGAACTTCCCATGTGACCTCATATCCGGCCTTTCCTATGCCATGCCATTTTCACCAGTTCCCCCATAATCTTTCACCTTCTTTCGGCTGCCATCTTTGGTCAGGACAGGGTTCCCAATGACTTCTGGGGTGGGCATCTGCCCCCTGCCTCTTGCACAGGTGCTGTACAAGCAGACCCCATCTCTGTCATGAGTCCCTGAATGTTCTCAGAGTCACTAACCTTTCACCCTGGGCAGCAGTCCTCTTCCCATCGCAAAAGGCACAGCTATGAACTTGTCATTGTTATGCAAAGTGTCTTAAACAAGGCATCATCCACTTACCCCTTCCCCCAGTCAAGGTTTGTGGGAAATATGCTCTGCTACGTTCAGTGGACCCCCTCTCTGCACCCCATTACAATGCCTTCTCACATATGCCCCTTCTCCATGTTTATTTCAGCCAACTGCACCTTGTTCTCAAGTGCTTCCAAAGCTCCTCTACCTGTGAGCTTGTGGAGACACAGGTGGAAGAGACGGAGGAATTTGCTCATGCAGACAAGATTTATCGGATAGCTGCTGTGTGCTAGGCCAAGGAGTACAATTGTACTGAGGGCACTGTGGTGAGCGAGACAGGATTTTTATGCAACATGATGAAGGCAGGGGCTCTGACAGCCCCTAGGATGGCACCCACCCAGGTTCAGGAATTAGGGAAGGCTTCCTGGAGGAGGGGATAACAAAGTTGAGACTGAATACGTGTAGGAGTTTGCCAGTGTGACTCTTGCACCTAGAGCACTTCTTGATACACGTGAGGCTCACCGGGTCTTTGTTGGAGGAGTGAGCAAACGAGAAAGAGCGGTCAGGTCGGAGAACAGCATGCGCAGACCCCAGCAGGGACAGACCCAGGTGGTGGTGGAGATGCAAGCAGCAGTCAGTCCCACAGCTGCCTCTCGGGCACAGTGCCCTCAGACTCCCTAGACGGCGTGCCCCAGAGGGTGCCCGTCAGTGTGCCCTTGGCACCCAGCAGAGTCCAGAACATAGAAGATGCTCAGTCCGTGTTTGCTGAGTGAACAGAAGCGAGAAACTCTGGAGCTGGCATCGCCCAACCACCTCACTGGAGTGGAGAATGAGGGCGGCGTCAGGAGAGCGGCGCCCAGGATATTCTGCACTCACCAACTATTTCTTTAGTGCCAGCCACGCGCCAGGCCTGGGGAGCACAGCGAACAGAAGCTGATGTGGCCCCTGCCCTCAAAGAGCTTATGGTTTAGTGGGGGCACGGATGGCCATCAAAAAGCCACGTAATTACAAAGGGAGACTAGAGGCCCCAGGCAAATCTCAAAGGGCTTTGAGAAAATATTGCCAAAGATGTGACCCAGACGAGGGGTCAAATGAAGCTGTAGAGGACATGGGCCTTGGATGGGATGTGAGAGCCACGTGGGCGTGGATGGGGGTGAAGATGAGAACAGGATTCAGGGGACGGCAGCGCAGGCAAGGGCTCAGAGGCAGGGAGGCATCTTGTTCATCGAGGAGGCGGGAAAAGACCAGCGTGGCCAGTGGAGGAAGGGGACAGGAGAGCCGGACAGGGCCAGGCCATGCAGGGCCCTGGAGGGGGTTCTCTGATATTTATCTTAAGGTCAACAGGAAGCCACTAAGCAGTTTTGGGCGCACAGGGGACAGTGTTGTAACAATACAATCAGATACATGTTTTAAAGTGCCGTACCAACTGCTTGGGGAGACCGCATTGCAGGGGCCCAGTTAGGAGGCCACTGTGGTGGTCCAGGTGAGAGCCAGTGGTGGGCAGGGAGAGAGAAGAACAGAATGGTGTTTGGGAGAAGAAATTGCAGGAGGCCCCTGGTTTCTGGCTTAGCAGCTGAATGTAGAGGGACTGTGTTGCCATTCACAGAGCCAGCGATGCAGTTTCCAGGGGAGATTTAGACTTATTCTTGGAGAGTTGGGTCCAAGACATCTTTGCGGCATTCATGTGGAGATCTCAAGTAGGAAGTGGCTTGTTCAGAACCCAGAGGGGCCTCCCTGGAGGTTGGGGGTCCCTCAGTGGCTGCGGCCAGGGTTCAGAAGCAGCTTGGCCTGTCTGAACCCCGCTGGCAACAGGAGCCAGAAGAGAGCCCAGTAGGGCGGGGTCAGTCAGAGGCTGGCCATCGTGCTCCCGCCTGCCTGCCTGGAGCCTGTCAGCGGCACAGTGACTGAGTGCATTTTTCCGCACTGGAATAGATTCGGGCTCAGCAGTTGGCTCTAAGTGCTTTTTGCCCTGACGTTTGGAAACGAGTGCTGTGGGCAGCGGGAGGGCTGGGATGCAGAGGGAGCCCAGGGGACCGGAGCCACAGCCCGCTGGGGCCTGCTGCTTGCCTGAATAAATACATGTTTACCTGACAGCCACACTCGAGCCTCACATTACACACTGTTACCGTGGTGGGGCGGGGGGCACTGCTACAGGACAGAGAGGGGAGAGTGTGTCTAGGGGTGGGGGGAGGCGTAGCCTGTAGGTTTATGCTTCCAAGTCCAGTGGCCTCAGAGGACAGTGATATCTCAGGGTCCAGGTGGGAGGGACAGAGCCTGACAGCTTCTTCCACCTGTCTTGTCTTCCTTCGCTTAGCAAAGATCCTGGTCAGAGGCCAAGCGTCCTCCAGGCAGGGGTGTTAGGAAACAGGGGAGCAGAATTGGGGACAGGTGTTGAGGTGGGCTGGGAAGAGGCAGTATAGAGCCCCTGACTTCAGGATCCAGAGGAAAGTGTGGTCTAATGTGGACTCGCAGCCTCTTCGTAGATGCCTGGGGCGGGGGCGGGGGGGCTAATGCCAAGCCCGGCCAAGGGAGATACCGTGCGCGAACTCAGAGACACGAAGAAGAAGGTAGCACAGCACCCAGGGAAGTGCTTGGTGGCTGTCATTTCATCTTTTGGGGAAGGAGGGAACAACTTTTGTGTCAGGAAGACTTTATTTAAGATCAGCGTCGATCTGCCCCTTATTAGGTTACCAAGCCTGTGCCCGAGAAGGGGCCGCTGCCTGAGCCGTGCTGCTGGGTGCAGCCTCCGCTCAGCTGAGCCCTCCGAGAGCTCCCCTCGGGAAACCAGCCCCGAGCTGGCGAGGCCTCCTCCGTCTTGGCTCAGTAGAAGTGACAGCCTGCCTGCAATCACCATAATTGATGGCTTGTGAGGCAGAGACAGTAAATAATTGTTCCACAAGTTCAAGAGCGAGCGTAATTAGTACAGTTAACAATCTTAGGTGATTAATTGGTTCATTCAGTACCAGGGTGAATGGGGGAGAATGAGCAGGAGAGGGGGCTGGAGCCCCCCACGAATACCACACTGAGGGCTACAGCCCCCTGCTCCTCAGCTAGGGCCTGGCCTCCGAAACAGCACCTGACAGACCAGTGGCGTTAACTGCTGAGAGCTAGGACTCCTGGGGGCATGGGGAGGGCAGGTCAAAGGGCAAGGGCCAACAGAGTTTGGCCACATTAGCAAAGTCTCAAGGGTGGAAAGAACTGGATTTGGCTTTCAATATTTTACAGGTTAGCCAAGGGTCAGAAAGGTGTTGTGCATGGAGCTAAGACTGGCTGATTCAGGTAGGAGGGGAGGAAGCAAATGATTCATGAAGTCCCAGACTCCCCAGGTAGGAGGGACTCTGGGAGGTCATTCAGCCGTTCTGTTGCCCACTGAGCTGAGCATCCCCGTCAGAGGAGACTGGATCCTATTTTAAAGTCCTCCAGGGACAGGCACCCTAAAACAGAGACAGCAAAAATCAGGCGCTATCTGCAGTCCATTGATAGAAGCTGCTCAGAGTGCTGGGTGGGGAGTCCTGCGGCTGAGCCTGGGGAAGAGCTCTGTGATCGCCTAGCACCCTCGGCTGGCTCCAAGTGCAGAGAGGAGAGGCCGCTTGCATGCCAGGGACCTGCAGACCTAAAACCCACCTGGGTCACCAGGCCGGTCTGACACTCTCTTCCAGTGTCGTTTCCTGGGCCTCGCTTATTGAAACTGGCCTTGACCTCAACCTCTGAGAGGGTATGAGAAACAACCAGGGTGATAGCTATAGAGCCATCTTGTTGGGGTCCCACTCTTACCTTTGTGAGGTTACAGCTCTGAGGGTGGAGAGCCGGGACAGAACCGCCTGGTTCTTCCAGGCTAGATCTTGTCCCCACTGGGATACTCGCCCATCCTGGGCAGGTGGCAGCTTCTCTCTGGGAAGAGCTGGTGTATTGGGAGCCTTGGAGGAAGGCCAGGCTGCATCCCAAGCTTAGCCCGTCCTCAGACAAGTTGAGGATAAATTTGAGTTCTCTAAACCCATTTCCTGCTCTTTACCATGGGACAAAGCCTCCCAGACCATGGTGAGGACAGCAATGGAGAATATGGAAAAAACTTCCAGCACAGTGTTGCCGGACATCTGAATTTTGTGCCCCAGACCTTCTGTGGCTTTGGGCGAAATGTGAAGACCAACCGATGTGGAAAACCTCTCGAGGTTTCCACAAACAGCCAACTTCCCCCACAGCCCCCGTCCCCTTCATTCCTTCTCCCACCACCCCATCCTCGGGGACAGACAGTGCACACCGGGGGTGCTAGATTTGGGGGGCCAGTCACACTCCCGATGTGGGTCCTTCAGCCTGGGGGAGGGCTCTGGGGAGATAAGAAGTTCTCTGGGGGCTGCAGTGGGAGGAAGAAAGGGTGGCAAAAGCAGATGTGGAAAAGTCTAGAAGGGACTTCTTCCAGTACCACAGAGCCGGGCCCCACCAGCTGCCCCACCCCCACCCCCAAGCCAAAAGGCAAAGACACACTCATAGCAGAAAACATGTACACATATTTGCAAGCTACAGTACAAACGAGCAACAAACCTAATGATTCGTGATTATTATTTGAAGGGTCCCACTGTTACAGATTTATTTGTCATTTCTTGTAATAACACCGACGGTAATGAATTCATTTGTATTAATGTGAGTGTCACGCGGACTTCCGTTGAAATTCTGCATTAATTAATGTACCATTAAAACAAAGTGTCGCCCAATTAATATCAAACAGAGGTAAGGCTGCCAGGGTCCTCTTCATCTGGGTTTCATTTGTAATTCATGGTATTAGCACCCTGCTTAATGAAAGTCATTTGCAATTTCTACCCATGGTCTCTCCTACTTCCTGGGGGAAGGCCAGTGTGCCCTAGGAGCCGCCAAGCCCTTCACTGGGCACCCAGAGCCCAGGAAGAGGAGGGGTGGGGAGTACTCTTTCTTGGTGGAAACTGGTCTCCACATCCATAATTCCAAGAGGGGCTTAAGGAGCCCCTTGGGACTTCCTGACCAGGTTGGTCATCGACTTGAACCCCCCGGGAGGGGCACGGGGGCACTCTCTCTGGGCTCCATTAGGGAAGGGAGGCTGGTTTGTCTCTTGGCCAAGGCCGGTCTTCCCAAATGAGGCCATGGCTGCCCTGGGACAGCCTCCGAGCAGGTGCCTCTGGGATTCTGGGTCTCCAGCTTTCCTTGGGGTCAGTCTGGTGGTCTTCCGTGGTCCTTGTGCGCCAGGACTCCCGGCTGTGTCTAAAGCCGGTGCTGGAGCCTGTAGGCCATTGTTTACCAGACAGAGCAGACCAAAGAACTGGACATCCCTCCCATCCCACTCACAGCCCCTCGCTGGGCCCCCCTCCCCAGAGCCCTGGGAATAGATGCTGTATCTCACCACAGCCTCAAGAGCTCTCGTGACCCCTATCGAGGGACAGTTCTCAAGGACAACACAGCAGGGCACCCTCCCTCCTCAAGTGTGCTCCTTGGGTAACCAGATCTCCCCGGGCCACCCTCACCCAAGCAGGAGATGTCAGATGTTACCTGGTAATAATGAGGTTTGTCACAGTGAGGGCCACTGCTGCCACCAGTACTGTGGATCAGGTTTAGTGCTTCATAATCATTACTTCACCCAGGACCTACATATGCGGGAGGTTAGTGGGTTTATCCCATTTTACAGATGAGAAAACTGAGGTCCAAATAGCTCCCATCCTTGCCCAAGGTTACACCAAAGTGGGAGAGGGGAGCAGGACAGGCACCTTGGACTGTCACACCGATGTCCTTCTGATTTTCAAGACCATTTAAGAGCTGGCGAGGCAGAGCCACAGGGGGCAAGGCCTCTGGCTTCCTGGCGCAAGGTGCCTCTGTTCTCAGAATGCCCGCCCTCAGCTCGTGAGCCCCGCTCAGGCTGCACTCTGCAGTACTAGCTCAGTGTGAGGACCTGCGGCTAGCAGTGCAGCATTTTAACCTGGGTTCTGTCCACACGAGAGTGTTATGTAAAGGAAAAGAGGAATGCCTTATCAATATTTGTTCCAGGACATGCTGCCTTTGTATCTTCTGAAGACAGTGCTAAGCAAAGGGGTGGATTTTGTAACAAGAGAGCCTTGGAGTAGATTTCAGGAAGGACTTCCAGTCATACCCACTTAGAACAGGAAGGGAACATGGAGGTAATGTCATTCAGCTCCCTCATTTGATGGATGAAGACCTGAAGGCCAAAGAGGTTTGTAACTTGTCAGGATCACACGGAGGCCACATTGATCTGGATCTTCTGCCCCCAGCCCCGCGCTCTTTGCAGCTGCCTGCCATGCTGTGTGTTCAGGGGTCACCTTCCTCCCTTGTCAGGACAAGGGAGGGGGCAGGTCAGCGAGCGAGCCTAGAGGTGGGCGTCTGCTGCCACTGACCGTCCGTATGGCCTCGGTCAAGCCCTCTGCACCGCTGGGGTCTCAGCTCTGTCACTTGTACAACAGGGTGATTGGGTGGGACGTCATTTCCCTACCCTGGCTGCATGTGGGGATTCCTCTGGGACTTTCAAAACCATAGAGGTTTGGTGGCCCCTGGCATTGCTGTGGTTTCAGACTCCCCAGGCATTCTCCTGTGCAGCCAGGGAAGGGAAGAAGCACCAGGCTGGGTGACTCCTGAAGTCCTCTGTGGCCAGACAATTCCAGTCTCTCTACTATTGATGCTAAAACCATTTCCCAAGGCCTCCCTGGGCCCAGTGAGTTCCTGCAGCTGTCCTCTCTCTGTCTGGGCCCTGGGCCCACCAAGGCCCCTCTCGCAGCCCTCACCACCCCTCAGCTCCCCGGCAGCCAGGTGGGCAGGCCATCAGCCCTTAAGCCTCCAGGCTCCAAGTGACAGGTCCCACTTACCACATCACACCGCCTGAAGGGCCAGCAGCAGTAGCCTTAGGGATTGGGGATCTGAGAGGAAAAACCCACCCCAGGCCTAACTCGTGCCCGCCCAGGCCTCCACTGCCTCCTCCGTCCACCCCTTCTGAATGCACACCCTGGCTGGGGACAAAGGGGCACACTGGTGGATGGAGCCCAAGGGGCTGAGGAGGAGAGATGAGCAGAAGTTGGCATTGCTTGAGCTGTCTTCTCACTCAGAATCCATTTATTAGTCTCAGCTCTCCATAGATGGAAGGCCCGCCCTAAGGAGATTTGCATATTCATTTTGTTTAACATGATTCATCATCACGTGGGGGATGAATTTGGAGGTTGGGAGAAGGAGCCCCACTCATGAGCCATGGAGCTGTGCACAGAGAGCTCAAGGCAGCTCTAGAGGTGCTGAACACCCCAAGTGGGCTCCAGTGGGGTGGGGTTGGGGGGCATGCCTCAGGGGGGGCTCCCCTGCCCAGACCGCCCTGGCCTCTGACCCTGCTGAGAGCAGAGCAAGGACTCAGCCTTCACAGGTGTCCCCTCCCCCCCAGTCCTCTCCACCAGAAGCGACATTTGCGAAGTGCTTTACAGTTTACAGACCCTTACCCCCGTTCCATGAGGTGGTGCGGTATGACAGCCCCTCAGACTTGCTGAGCGCATGCTCTGCCCTAAGCGCCGACCATGTGTTTTCTCCTGTGAGCCTCACAGTAGCCCCACGAGGCAGGTTTTCCTATCGTGCCCACCTCACTGTAAGGAAACCCAGGCTGAGAGAGGCTGCCTAGTTTCCCTAAAGTCACACAGCAAGTGAAGGGTAGAGCTGAGCCTCGTACTGCAAATTCCCTCAGGCCTCTGCTCCCTCAAAGCCTCCTTTCATGGTGTCTGTTTTCCTCCCCATAAATAATCGCTTGGAACCGTTCATAACCATTTTCCTGTTGGAAAAAAAATGTGTGCATGCAGTCAGCTTGCTCTCACACTATGTTGCTCCATAAACATGTTCGGGATGTATGGGTGCTCCTCATAACTGACGCCTCCATTTCCGACACCTTCCTGGTGATGCCAGACACCTGGGACCTTCTGAGCCAGGAACCCCTGGATGGCCTAAGTCATTCTGTGTCATTCCCCTTAAACGTCATTGGCAGGATCTGGCACTTAGCCAGAATGACAGGATCCTGATTTCTCAAGGTCACTTTGGCCATCCCCCTGCCCCTGGACATCATACACTCTGCTCACTTATCACTGAGAAGAGTATTGTGTGGTGGGTAAGAGCTCAGGCCCTGGAACAGCACACCTGGGTGCACATCCCAGTGTTCCTGCTTCTGGAGCATGGCCTTGGGCACCTGGAGGATGGGGATAGTAACAGTGTCTGTTTCACAGGCTGCTGTGAGGATTGTACAAGATCTTGCGTGGAAAGTGCTTAAAGCAGGGCCCGACACATGAGAAGTGCTCAGTAGATGGAAGCTATCACCCTAGAACTGGAAGTCCATTCTTATTTGTAAAAACTTCCAGGAGACCCAGTGCGCGCACTGGTTGCCACCCTCCGTAGCCTGTCAGTTCTCGAGACCACCTCCTGCGTCAGCTGAGCCCCGCTTCTGGCCCGGGCACAAGGACAGTGTCCTGGGGCCCAGGTGACCAGATTCCGGACTCCAGGGTAGCTTTTTAGGGAGACACTTCTATAGGTCATACCATACCTTTTCCTAGTTTTCTTTTTTCTTTTTCTCTTAGAATATTCTGCCTCTACAGAAGGTGGTGATTTTTGTTTTGGCATTTGAGTTTTTCAAGTTCTTTCCCACCATCAACTCATTTTGAATCTGCAGGAGATTCCCCTGCAGCTCAGTGTGGAAGGCAGTGCAGGGATTGAGATACTCATCTCCTGGATGGGGAAACTGAGGCACCAGACATTTGCATTGATGCATGGTAGTAACAGAGAAGGAAGTCAGGCAAATTAGTCCTAAAGAGTCAGAATGTGACCCAGCATTTCAGGACAGTTGTTCCTGGGTTTTTTTCCTGTCAAGCCAATGTGCATGGTGGATAATCACCACTGAATGGATCCTTCCAGAAGTTGGTTTCCAAGTCCCTGCTGGGGGAAGGAGAGGGGAAGCTCTCAGGAGCCAATGAGATTAACCTCTGGGGTAGGGGAAGGGTGGGAGGGTAAGACCAAACATCTGAGGTCTGGATTCACGCCTCCACTCTGGTTACCCCTCCCACACCATACAGGGGGCAGTGGATGCCCAGCCCTGAGGGGGGGGTGGGACTGCCTGATGTTGAAAGCGTCCTGTCCTGGGGACTGGGACCAGCATGGTCACCAGGGCTGCTCCACCATCACTGGCCTTGCTGTCCCCTTCTCTCTGCACGTGGCCTTCAGCCAGCTACTGGACCAGCCTACCAGTTGTGCACTCGCCATGATGCATAATGCCCCATGACTCCCATGTTCCCTCCATCAGCTCCTGCAAGTCAGCAAGTGAGCGGGCGGAGAGGGTGCCTGGAGGAGAGCAAGTACTTGACAGCCCTGGAGTGTGGGTGGTAATGGGAGGTGGCACTGGGTTGTGGGGGGACCTTGGAACTCTACTGTCACTCATTGTGCAGGAAGGTCACTGCTATAGTGGGAAGGGGGTGAGAAAATTGCCTGAGATCTCCTTAATCCCAGGTATCACACCTGGCTCTAAAAATCGAGCTTCTGAGAAGTCCCCCCATGTAACTTCAGTGAGGCTCCTCCCAGCCCTGCATGCCTAGCATCCCCTGGGTGCGGGTCAGAGCCCATGTGTGGGGGCAGGGAGAGAACCTGGACATGTGTGTCTAGAAACCTGGTGAGCCAACAGGCTCTTCTGGGGAGGCAGGGAGTGTCAGTCCCTTATGCTGGGTGACAACACCTGCTCTCAGCGTTGTCGCTCAGTGGAGAAGCCGGAAGCGCCACGGGAAAAGGCCTGGAGGTGGGCCCACACTCTGGGGCTGCTGTGTAGAGCGGTCCAACGGAAGCAGGGGTCTCAGTGGGGCAAAAAGGGGAGGTGAGTTTGGCGAGGAAAGCTTTGTCTGGACTGTGGTGCTGCTCGAGGCCCAGGAGACTCGGCCTGGGAGGTAAAAGAGGAGCCAGTGACAGTGTTTAAGGAGAAAAATAAGGTGGGGGTCAGTGCTTTAGGGGAGGGACTTTTCGGCTTCAGTGACAGGGTCAGGGCTAAAAGAGGGAGGCCACTTCAGTGGTCCAGCTCTAGAAATGCATTTTTTCAATTTTTGTATTAATTTTTTCCAAAGGTATATATGCATGAGCTTAAAAGTCAAATAGTAAAGTGAGGCTTATGATAAAAACAGTAGTGTTCTGCCTCATCCTTTCCCATTCCTGATTCCCAACTGTGTTCAATTTCTGGTAGTTACCTTTTTATTTCTGAATCACACACTTGCAAACTTTTCAGTTTTGGACACTGCCTACTGACTTGCAGCTCTGCAGGAGGAGAATCGCACTTTACCACCACTCTCTGCCTCATCTGTGCTGCACACACACACACATACACACACACATACACACACACACACGCACACACACACATACACACACACACACGCACACACACACACATACACAAATCACTCTTAATGTGCTTCACCCATCCTCCCAACATAATTACATCCCTCCTTTTAGCTCAAAAGGCATTTCATGTATATATCTTTATGATTATGTAAATATTCACAGTTGAGCTACATACTGCACTGTAATTATATTTTCTTTTTTTGTTTTCTCTAGAATTAATAATTCTCTTGTTTTTTGCTTAGGGTTCTATGAACCTATCACTTATTCATCCCCAAATGTCCCTCACATAATTAAATGCCTCCTCTCAGTGTATTAAAAGTATATTGATTTTTAAATTCAGTTCATGTTTTTCTTGGCAACATTCTTCTTCTCCTGCCCAAACGTGCTGTGCTCTGGCTCGCTTGCTGTTCCGGAGGCTGAATGGCTAAAGGGGCCTGACGTGGGTGGGCATGGGGGAGGCGAGGGGAATCACCCTGAGAGTTTCTTTGTCCCCTAAATTAGATCTCCTGTTACAGAGGACCCATGTTTTCCTCTTTCTTCGTTTACACTCGCATTTTGGTGGAGTACATACAGCCTTCAATAATTTCCTGAAAAACGATTAATTGAATTTTTTTACATTGTTTTTAAAAATATGTTTATTCCACATTTGTATTTGTTGATAGTTTGGCTGGGTATAGATATCTAGAATGAAAATAGTTTTCCTCATAATGTGAAGTAATTTCTCTATTGCGTTCTAACCTGCAATGTACTGTTAAGAACTTTGATGCCATTTTGATTCCTGATCCTTTGAACATAGTCTTTTGTTTTCTCTCTGAGAGTCTCCAGAATTTTAAAAAAAAAAGTGCTTAGTGTTTTGAAATTTCATAGTTTTATGCTGTATTTCTCTCTTCTGAATAAATAGTGGTCTCTTTCGATCTGGAAACGTGTCCTTCAGATCCAGAGATTTTCTCACTTACTCCATGGCTCATTTCTTCCCTCTGTCTGCTTCGTGTCCTCTCTCTGGGATTGCTGGTGGCTGGGTGCCAAGTTCTCTGAACTGCTTCTCTGATTTTCTTACTCCCCCACTACCCCCCCACCCCCATTTTCCATCTCTTTGAGTTTTGTCCTACTTTTGGAGAAATTTACTTTACTTTATCTTCCAACACTGTTATTAATACATTTCTAATAGCTCTCTTTTTTTTTCTCTTGGAATGTTCTTATTTTAAAGCTGCTATGTCTTATCTCCCTGAGGGTGTTTAAGATTCTTATTCTTGTATCTTTATTATCTGCCCCCTACCCCACCCTGCCGCTGCCTTTTACATTGCAGGCTCTTAAATGTTTCATAACCCTTAGTTGTCTGCTCACATTTAAGAATGAGCCCACACTTGGCTGCCTAGAGCCTCTCTGGGAGTGTTTGGGCAGGGTAGGGTGGGGGCTGCTTGTTAACCGGTGGGCTTTGCTGTGGGATAATTAGGTAAGGAACCAGCTGTTTCTTTGTGGGATTTCCAACGTGTTCACATTGGTGCTTTCTCCTGGGCTAGTTTTCCTGTTCTCTGCCTGGCTGAAGAGACTGTGTGGGAGTAGGAATGAAAGAGGGATGCAGATTTTCACTTAGCTGCCCCATTTCCTGCGCCTTGTCCAGCTTCCTGTCTGAGTCCAGAGTCTGATTAATTCCTCCCCTCCAGAAAGTACACATCCTGCCTCCTGCAAGAGTTGGGGAAGGCATCTGGGAGTCTGACCACTCTTCTTAGAGATTCGCAGCCAGTCTTCAGTTTCCAGTGTCACCTGGTGTCACCAGTTCCTGAGCTTTTCTGGGGTTTTGAGACACCAGCCCGTTGGCTTTCCTCTCTCTGTAAGGCAGTTTTCAGTTACTTCTGTTTTGTTTCCAGGATTTCGTTGGCAATTCTCATCCATTGTCATCTTTCCTCCTGTTCTTTTTTCCCTTGTAGATTTATGCATTTTTAATTCCCATATTGTCATTTGGTGAAGGTTTTGGGCAAAAAACAGAAGTAAATGGATGTATTCAGCCTGCCATATTTAATAGGAAGTCCTGGTTGTGTTAAAATGTTCATTAAATGCCTTCTATGTGCAAATGACCATTCTAGGACCATATAGGTGGCCGAGGTAAACGACAAAGAGAAAGGAATGACTTAGGGAATGTTGAAGGAAGAATCGACAGGTCCTGGTAACTGACGAGTGGGGAGCCAGAGAGAGAGAGAAAGTCCAAGGTCACTCCAGCAGGTGAGGGCATCGGGAAGTCAGGAGGGGCGTTAGGTAAGCACTTCAACGAATGCCTCCCTGGGATTCAGAACGGGCAGCACACAGCTAGAGGCTCCGAAGGAGGAGCAGCTCAGGGTTAGGAGAGCGCTGAGCTGGCTCTGTGGAACAGCTGGGGAAGCCAGCCCACCTCACAGGAGGTGCTCAAGCCACGTCCGGGTGCCTGGGTCTCTGAACCCAGCCCTCGGGGCTTCTTCTGCCCACAGAGCTGGCCCCTCCACCTAGCAGCTGCCTTGGCTCTCAGAACAGACCCAGCACCGTTTGTAGAGGCAGCACCCCTCATCCAGGAGAGAGCAGACTCTGGTCGAAAGAAGGGGTGTTGTAATACGAGTGACCTCTTCCTGACTCTTCCACAGAGAGGTGCTAGAATATGCAGGTGTGGGTTTGTGCACACACGTCTGTACCGTCTCCTCAGCCGAAATACAGCCACCTGAGACATTCGTCAGGGCCCCGTGACCACCCGCCTCTCCTGGTTCTTCTGCCTGCGCTATTTCTCTCTTCGGCCCCTGCTCTCAGCTGGTGCCCACATGTGCCTATTCCCTAGTTAGTAAATACATACAGCCCTGATCGACATAGACTCCATTCCCCACCCTCCCACCCCCGGGGGTAGCACTCCACACACCGCCCCGTGTGGAGCTGACACTCTCTCTCCCCAGGTGCCCCAGTAGGCCCCCACCTCCAGAGCCATCGGTGAAGAGGTGCCAGCCTTGGCACGCAGCAGAGGGAACCAAAGGCCTCTCGTTTGCCCCAGTCTCCCCCTGGTCAGAAAGGCCTTAACCTCTGACTGTACCTCTTCTTGTCACAGTGGGAGCATATTTCCTGATCCCCCATGGAAGTGTGCACATTTTAAGATACCCTCTTCCTGCTGAAATTTTTGGGGGGTTAAAGCTGTCCATTCACCCTTTCTTCTCTAATCCAGGCAAACGAACACCCCTAGTCCTTCCATAGAGGGAAGTGAATGAATCAGCCCCTCTTGAGAGGGACCCTGAGCCCACGCCCCACCCTCATCTCTGGGGTCCCCGAGGTCTGGGGACACAAAGATAAGCTGAATTTGAATCCTGATTCTACCACTTACAAGCTGTGTGACTTCGGACAAGATACTTAATTTCTTCCCTGCCCAGCACACCTCAGAGACCAGAAGCTCAGCCTCTGAGCAGCAAAAATGCATTCCAAGAGGGTCCGTTCCTACTTCAGATCCACAGAGGCACCCACACCCTGTCAGAACTCTATCTGTCAGGACCTTATTACTAATGCATTTTATAACAGGCTTTATAATAAGATATTAAAGACTGTGGCGGCATCTAGCAAGCATTCCATAAATATTAATAATGCCTTCAGAGATGGCACCTACGGTGGAAGTGGTGGGGCTGGTTGCTGAGGTTTGGTTAAGAGTACAGAACACATCTAATGGCGGGTACACCTCAAAAAGGGTATGGCTGCGTTTTTCCTTCTGTCTTCTTTTCTCTTGCCACATCTTTGCCCCTGTAATATCTTTTTCCCCTTCAACTTAGTCACTTTCTCCTCAACTTCCTTCCTTCTCTTTTTTCTCACACTCCCCCCCAGCCCCATTTCCCCTTTGGCCCCCATTTCTGCCCTTCTCACCACCCCATCCTATTTTTTTGGTCCCCTTCCCTTCTCCCTCTCCCTGCTCTCCCCTCCCCTTTCTTCACACTCCCCCCATCTCCGTGTTCTCTACCCTCCCTCCTCGCCTCTCTGTCTGGCCCTCTTTCGTCCTCGGTGCGTGACGCACACCCCTACACGTTCCAGTCAGCGCCCTGAGCCACCTCTGTAGAAGCCTAGAGTGTAATGTAACTCACACTGCATGTGAGAAGTGAGCTATTTATCATTATTATTAACGAACAAGATCCCTTGCACGGCCGAACTTTCCCAGAGTCTATTCCCTTGTCACCCCGGGAGCAGGGAAAAGATTTATTTGTCTGTGAATTGCACAGGGTGGGCCATTTACAGCAGGTCCGTCAGAAATGACATGGAGCTTAAATGGGACCTGGAAGAGGCAGGGGTCTGCCCTGTCTGCCGCCTGCCTGCAGTGGGCCCCTTGCTGAGGGGCACAAGTGGGAAGGTGTAAGGGGATCATGCCTATACACACTCCCTGGCTCCCAGGAGGCATGAGCGGTGCATTTTGGGAGATTTCCAATGAAGTGACCCAGAAGCCATGAGGGAGTGGTGGGTCTGGACGGGGGTGCTGTGGGGAAGGAGTGCGGGAAGCAGAGCTGGCACGCAGCAGTGAGCCCAGAGGCCGACCTCAGAAGCAGGAGTGATCACATTCCACGGAGCCTTTCTTCCAAAGACCAGCTGCTCCTTTCCAACGAGAAGGCGGACCCAGAGCCAGTCTCCACAATGAATATGCAGAAAGAAGTTGCCCTAGAGTGGGGGAGCCCTCCCCACAGCTGAAATGTGCCTTTCGCCCTGCCTCCATGGCCCAGGCTTGCTCTGGTCATGGTTCTTTAGACCCTGAACCTCCAGCCCAGGCGCCGTGAGGGCAGGCGCCTTCTCCCCAGTCTCCTTGTCTCTAGGCGGCTGGAGACTGGCTCTGAGGAGCATCTCTGCTCCAGGCCTGTCGTGGCTGATTGCGTCATGCTTGTGATCAGGCTGTCCCCTGTCCACCTCTGACACTCCCACATGCATGCTGATCATTTTTTTACTAAAGATTTTATTTATTTATTTTTAGAGAGAGGGGAAGGGAGGGAGAAAGAAAGGGAGAGAAACATCAATATGCCAGAGAAACATTGATCAGTTGCCTCTCACACACCCCAAACTGGAACCTAGTCTGCAACCCAGGCATGTGCCCTGACCAGGAATTGAACCAGCAAACCTTTGGTTTACTGGACAATACCCAACCCACTGAGCCATGCCAGTCAGGACTGCATGCTGATCATTGCAGTGACCTGAGTGGTCTGCATATTTAAAAGAGACACTTGAGAAGATGGAGCCAGCATTCATTCATCCAGATAGTTTTATTCTTCTCCCCATTATTACCTCCTATGCCCTTCATAGTCTAGGGTCAGTGGCTAGGAGCTTTGCTTTTTGTGGTCCAGCTGTGGACATTAAAGGGGTGGAATCCCAGCAGGAGAGGATAAGGGAGAGCCTGGGTCAAGGCTGCAGGTATTAGGGGGCTTTGCCTGAGGATGAATGCATTCTAGGGGGCCAGGGAGAGTAAGAAGCTGAGACCCACGGAAGCCAGTGTGAGCACAAGGGGTATGCACACAGGGAGGACAGAATAGACCCGGCTTCAGCACCACAGCCAGGGACAGGAGATGAAGTCCAGGCAGGACCTATGAAGACCAGGGCAGGGGGACTCCCAGAGCCGGTTGTCTCTGTCTTTCTCCCTCACTGTGCTTCATCCGTCTCGAGATGGGCGCCCTCCGCCTGCCCATGGCTCCTCCGCCATCATGCAACCTGTGGCTTCTGTGTGGCGCCAACTGTCATGGCACCCACACCAGCCCTAACCAGATAACAAGAATCTTCTTCTCCAGGTTCCCAGAGAAAATTAATTTAACTTACAACTTCTCATCTAATCGGACTCTTAAGAGTCAGGTAGTCACACCTGGACCAATCAGATGTGGCCTGGGTCTGAAGTCACTTGGTACAGACATGGCCACTTAGATCCATCCCTTTGAGCAGAGAGAGCTAAGGGTATGAAGAGCATCTTTACTTGGAAGGAGGGTGAATGGGGATGCAGTGGTGGGCATCTCTGGGTGGGTGACAAAAACATTATGTGAGCCAAAGCACCTGATCTCCAGTCACAGTTCTGCTCTTAGCCACCTCCAAGGCCTAGAGAAAGGCACAAACCCTCACTTTTCCCATCTGTAAAATGGGGCAGCTAGATGGATAATCTTTCCAGCTCCTACTTTTAAGCCTTTCCTGAGTGGTGTGTGGTCAGGCCTGGCCACTGTGTTCAGGAGCTTTCTTGCCCTCCAGCCCCTACCCGCCGACTCCTGCATCAGACCCCACCCCTCCTCTTACAGGCTCTCCAAACTCACGTGGGGGGGTCTCCACGGGTCCTCCCACTGTGACCCTGTCGGCATCAACCATGAACCAGTCAACTGAGATGTTCTCCTGAATTTTAAAATGCCCATTTGTCTAAGTTCATGGTGAAGAGATTGACTGCTTACACCGGTTCTGATACCCCCCCCCCCTTAAATAGGGCTCACCTCAGGCTGCCTGTGACGGCATTGTATTACCCTAATAATAACTGCAATGACAATTTATTGAGTATTGCTCAATATTGCTGTGTGCCTGGCTCAGCAAGAAGTTTTTATTTTTCCCCACACCTTATCTTATGTAATCTTTCTCACAACTGTAGGAGGTAAGCACTGTGATTAGCTGCATTTTCACATTTTCCTTTGTGTGAGGAAACTGAGGCCAAAAGAGTAAGTTTAACAGCATATGCCTGATGTCTCCAGCCAATGAGTGGAAGGGCAGGGACTCAAACTTGGAGTCCATGCTCTGAGCCACCAAGTTTTACTGCCTGTGGTGTACTTGGAACGCCAGGTGCGCCTGGAGCCACAGAGGAAATCTGCTTGCGTAGACCCGTGAGCACATCTGCGCATTTCCACGGAACAGCAGCTGGGTGCGTGGAGGAGCCCCCGATGCACGCTCTGATTGATGACTGTCCCCTCACACCTCATTTCCCTGACAGAGCATGGCGCCCAGGACCTGAAATGCAGGGAGTCAGCATTCTCTTCTCTCCAATGGCTTGTCCCTTCTAAGAATATGAAGGGCTCTTTGCCAGGCCTATTTAAAACATTTTCTAAGTTATGCAGAAATTAAATGGGTTTGCACCGCAGGGCATGAAACATAAAAGCCAAGAAGGTCAGACACAGGACTGTGCCTTCTTTTCTTCCTTTTCCTCAGTCTTCTTGGATCTTGCTCTTAAATCTGATCAGAGGCCCTTCACAGTGACCATGCGGTATGGACGGGTGAAATGTCCTCTCCTCCCCGAGGCAGGGGCTGGAGCACTGGGTGCCAGCTCCATGTGGGGTGTGTTGGAAGCGCTGTGAAATCAGAGCATGTCCCTCCCTCTCGTGGCAGGAGCCACAGGCCCCAGCGGAGTGTTTTGTTCTGGAGCGTGGGGCTGACTCTGGCACTCACATGCCATGTGCATGTTGGGGGGCAGGGGGCAGAGAGAGAACCGTAGGTTAGCTGAGAAAGTCATAAAGATCTCCTAAGACCAGTGCCACTGCTGTGGCTTGGCAGGGCAGAGGCTTCACTGAGCCCAGCACTAGTCTGGGCTAGTTCAGTCCTGGGCTTTGCTCATGGTGGCTCTGGAGAAGTATTTGCAGAGTCCCTGTATCCGTGAGGATCCCCCAGGAAATGGTTCATCTCAGTACTTCCAGTAAAGGCATTTCGGTGAAGACAGCACCTGGGTGCTCGGAGGAGGGGTGGGCATGGCTGGGGGCATTAAGAGATGCTAAGGTACCAGAGACTAGCAGCAGTGGGAGGCTCTTACTACCCCTGGGGCTGAAGGGGGCAGGGAAGGGGATAGTGCTGCCAGAGGCCGCCAAAAGCTGGGGCTAGGGAGGAGGGGCTGCTGGGCTGGAACGGGGGGGGGGGGGCGGGGGGAGTAGGGAAGCAATACCCCAAACTGCTTCTCTTACTGACACCTCCCCAAACTCTGAGCTCTTACCAGCACCTTCATTGTCAGAAGCCAGCCAGCAAGGAAGCCTGGGAACGCTATGAGGTCACCGCAGGATGGGCAAATGCATGGGGAGGTGGAGGCAGAGCAGGGCACTCAGGGGATCTGGGAGTTCGGTGTAGACAAGGAATTCCCAGCACAGTATCATTAAAATTCACGGTGCTTCTTGACACCACCCTGCCCTACCCTTGAAGGTGTGTTCTTGTCTGCAGTCCTTTAGAAGGTATTCAGACAATAAAATCACAACTGCCATCTTTGAAGCACCTGTTATATGTTAGGAAGTTTGCAGTTATGAGTTCCTGTACGCTTCATATGCGATGTTATTAACTTCAGCGTGCAGGGAGGGGATTGAGGGTCAGCGAGGCTGAGCAACTAGCCCAAAGACACACAGCACAGCGGGGGTTCCAGCCGGCCAAGACCTGTTCATGCCAGGAATCCTCACACTGCTCTGCTGCCTCCTCGCACACTTGGTTCTCTTTTGGAGGGAAAGGAGAGTATCTGTTTCCTGAGCCACAGCACTGAGTGGGCAGACCTAGCGAAGGCAAGCAGTTGTGGAAACCCAGAGGTGTGAGGGAGCCCGCTGGATTTGAGAAGTACAAATAGCTCTACCTGCCAGGGAATATTAAACTGATAAGAACAGATACTAGGCGTGATCTTAGCTAAAAGGCCAAGAAGCCATACCTGCCAGGAAATAAAGTGTGAAGGTCGGAGGCAGGGCCGGCCCGTGAGGGCCTGCGTTCTGTTCAAAGGGCACTGAGGGGCTGTGCACGTTGTGGAGGAGAGGGGCTGCCCCGCCTGCCGCCAGTCCTCAGTGCTGGGCGGAGAGCGGCCGCCCCTGCACTGAGCCTGACACTTGCCTGGTGGAGGACAGAACCCGCGCACTCAGTTAGAAGCCGTGGCAACTCCATGGCTTTTTCCCTGGGGTCTCCCTCCAACCTGACTAGGGACCTGACTAGGAACACCCTTGCCTCAAGAAGATAGCCCTGGAGTGGGGCTATTGGCGCACTCAAGCCTGGTCCGCAAGGAAGAAGCTGACCAGAGCAGTGAGGCAGGGCCTTGCTCGCGGCCAGCAGTGTGGAGACGGGGCAGCAACAGAGGTGCCCTTGTGGGGAAGAGCCCTGCAGGTGTCAGAAGGGACCTAGTCATTGTCCCAGCGTAAAAAGAGCACAGAGGCCAGAGATACTGTGTCTCTGCCCTCAGGGAACTTACTGTCGGTCCCACACACCTGGCTCACAGGTACCACCCGTGCTGGCAGTTGACCTTAGCATCACATGGAAGAATTAGGGAAAAAACAGCCATTGGTATTTTAGAGAAGTGTTTAGTGTAGAGCCTGAGGTCAGGGGCTAGACCCGAATTGAGGCCTTCTGTCACTGCCTAGCTCTTGTGACTTGGACAAGCTCCTTAACCTCTCTGAACCGCAGCTTCCTTTTCGAAAACAGGCCAGTAGCTGCCGCCCAGAAAGCTGCATGTCACAGATGCAGCCCCCGGCGCAGGACCTGGCACCTAGCAGTCAGTCGACGAGAGCAGAGATTTTTACTGTTTGTCTCCGTGAAGGGCCTCATTAGATTGCCTATCCTCAGATGTGTCCAGAGCTCACTAAATTATGAATAAATTAACCCATCCAACAGTTAGCAGGCACGGCTTGCCACCCAGGCATTGCGGCGGGTGCCGCAGTGATGAAAGCTGACAGCTGGGCAGGGGATGCAAACAGATACGCAAAATATAATGTGCTGCGTGCTCGCAGAGACTCCTTCACGTCTTCATAACGGGTATTTATTGGCTGTCTGACACGGGCCCAGCACTGTGCTGGGCAAGGCAGACAGAGCCCCCTGGCTTCCGCCCAGCACATGGCGACGAGGGAAAACAGGCACTGACCGTGGGATAATAGAAATGTGGGGGACCCTGAACATAAACATGATGTGGGTGGGGTGTCGAGGGGTGCTGCCCTGCCCAGGGATCTTCCTGCCCAGAGGAAGTTGCATTTAACCAGATAACCCAAGTCAGAAGGCGACAGGGGTCTGTACATGTTATATGGCAGAGGAAATCACAGAAGGCTCCTAGGATGTGGTGACATTTGAACAGGCCTGGGGCCCCTCTGATGGCAGGTTGCCACAGCCCAGGGATGCTATGTGTGTGCCCCACCCCAGGAAAGAACCTAGAGGTCACCTGACACCACAGGTAACTTCTGTGGTGCCAGACCAAGCCCCCAGGGCCCCTGCCACATGCCCCCAGCACACACCTCCCAGCTCCCTGCCCTTGAAACAGGGAGACTGGCTGTTGTCCCCCAGAGCGGTCCAGGCCTGAGGCTTGGGCAGGCGGGACGTGCTCAACAGAGGAAGCAAAACTGCTGAGAAGCAGGGGTTTGGGGACCGAAAGGCTCTCATCCAGAACTCCAGGATGAGCAGATCATCTTCGGAACTGGCGCTGTTATAGCCACCAGGAGGCCATCAAAAAAAGGGAAAAAAAATAGATACTGCATTTTAAATTCCTCTGTACCCTCTTAGAATAAAAATGACGAGGCCACGGGTCTGGTTGGCTGGGCAGACGTGGTTAACGGGCTTTGGGGAAATAGTCACCAATGAAGGCAGCTGCTCCGAGCCCCACTCACCCTTTTGTTTGCTTTGCTCCACCCCAGAACACACCGGTGGGGACACCCATCTTCATCGTGAACGCCACAGACCCCGACCTGGGCGCAGGAGGCAGCGTCCTCTACTCCTTCCAGCCCCCCTCCCCGTTCTTCGCCATCGACAGTGCCCGCGGCATTGTCACAGTGATCCAGGAGCTGGACTACGAGACCACGCAGGCCTACCAGCTCACCGTCAACGCCACAGTGAGTTGCCACACTGGGGCCCCCGGCGACCAGATGTGGCCTCCTCCTGCCCTTGAAGGGAATGGCAGAACCTGCTCCTCAGGGCTCTGTAGTCATGATGTTAGCGACAGCGCTAATAATGATGACCGCCGATGTTACTGATGCCTCGGGCTGTGTCCCTGGTGCTGTGCCGAGCACGCAGATGGGCTGTCTTCATTAAGCCTCACAAGAACCCTGTGTCATAAGTATTATGAAGATACCTGGTGCACAGATGAGGAAACTGAGGTACAGAGCCATTCAGGAATTTGCCCACAGTCACCTGGCAGGTGGGCACCAGCGCCTGCCCTGGTAACCCCACGGGACAATTATAGTGTAGGACGACCTCTCTGCTGTCTGGGACACAGGACAGAGGTATGACCCCCACCGTGTCCTGACACCACCCAACACACTGGAGGCAGAGGGGGCCTGGCTGCCGCTCTAGAAAGTCGACACATAGGAGGGGGCTCCCATCCGTGCCAAGCGCCATTCTGGGCCCTGGGAAGTCCAGGACGAGTTAGTTGGGAGAGGCGGATGCGATGGAAATATTTACCCTGTTTTATGTCTCACACTGTTGAAACTCACAGTGGCGAATAGTGGGGGAGCAAGAACCTGAAACCAGTGGTCCTGTGCCCAGTCCGGTGCCCATGACCTGAGGCTCCGAGTCTCCAGAGCACCATAGCCATTTTCATTTGTTGCCCGCTATTTGCTAGGGCCTTGGGGACAGACAGACCACACCCTAAACCTGATCCTACCCCTGCATCCCCCTCTTTCTTGCCCCTGGCCACTGCCTCTGGGCACAGCTGGAGCCTTCAGCTAGTAGCAAGGCGAGTAGATTTGTTTACAAACTCAGGTCAAGGGTGAAACAAATTGCCAGAGCCCCTCTTGACCAGGGCTGCCAAACTCATTTCCCCCAGGGTCCACGTCAGCCTCAAGGCTGCCTTCAAAGGGCCAGATGTAATTTTAGGGCTGTATCAATGTAACTGCTCCTTAACTAGGGGCAAGGAGCTCAGCACTGCTGCCAGGTAGACACAAGGTGCCGGCCGGATAAAACAAGGTGGAGGGCCAGATTCGCCCTTGGGCCTTGTGTTTGCCACCTGCACTCTAGACTCTCCAGGACCCATTTGCCTGACACACAGCCTCTACCCCCTGGCTCCATGTCACTGTGGTGTGGGTTGCCAGTAGTGCTGGGGGATCCACTTGGCAGGTCACAAAGCCTAGATCTCTGGGAAAGACACACTGCATGAGTCAAGGGCCTGGTTTTGAAATATGAGATCCCCCAGGCTTGCTCAAGTTGTAGTGGCCCCTGGACAGCCACCGCAGACAACACCCTGCTTCTCCCCTGGTCAAGAGCTAGTTGTCTGGAGAAGGTGTGTGCTGACATTTGCAAAGCTGACTTCCAGGATCGGGGGCACATGTGAGTCCAGAAGCGGCATTTTGCTCATACCTGTACCCTTCCGCTCTCCCTGGCACCCACATGTGGGTGGTGCCCTCCTACCACACCGGGGCCCAGAAACACGATGAACCTGTCCTCATGGAATAATTTTCATACCCCATATAAATGGCTTGGGGCGGGTGGGGGAGAGACCAGAGCAGTCTCAGGCACGGACCTGGGTGGCGGGTGCCTGTCGAGAGGCCTGGGCTCAAGCTGGGATGGTGAATACAGTTAAATTGCCGTTAATTTCCCAGCAATCAGGCCTTGAAGTGGCAGAACAGGAGGGGCACAGAACTCCCTTCGTCCTGATGACTCCCCCACCCCTGATTCACAGGTCCCTTTCAGAGCTGGGGCTGTGCCCTTGGCCGCTGGGCATGTCCCCCGAGGAGATTTTCCTACGTGGCCTTGCAGGGAGCAGTGTGGGCTCCAGCCACCTCTGGGTGGGGAAACATGAGGACCCCCCCGGGAACAAGCTGCCAAGAGCCAGAGGCCCCAGAGTGACAGCTCTGGTGAGGTGCCTGCTCTTCCAGAAGTGTCCGCTGCCATCCCCTTTCTCCAGCCAAGGAGTCCAGGGTAGGCTGGACATAGGCATCTCTGGCAGGGGCAGGCCCAAAGCCATGGTGTGGGACAGGGAGAGCCCGTGCCAGGCTGGACAAGGCCAGTGGCCAACAAAAGCCCGGTAACAGCAAACCAGAGCCACTGCAGGCTGAGAGGTCCAGGGACCTCCTGCCAGGCCTCCCCCTCTGGCCCTGGCTACCCGGTGGTCATTCAGGCCCTTGGCCGAGAGTCTCACCATGGACAGTCCCCAAGCCTGGCCATGGACACCATGACTTTGGAGCCTGGCAGGCTGTCTCCCGGGGTGCCCCTCTGCCCAGCACCTCCTGCCTCCAGACTGCCCTCCACTGCTGCGCCTACTCTTCATCCCCAAAGGCCCTTTGCTCTCTCCTTGGCGGACCCTGAGGACTCTTATAACAACCTGCCCTTTCTTCTCGAAGGGCCTGCAGCTCGGTCAATGGAGGGAGGAGCAGGCACTGGGTTTGTAAGGCGGGGATTACCTTGCGTTGCTCAGGTCGCCCCAGACAAGCCGAGGCAAGTCGAGGCCGAAGATAGTCACTCCTCAAATCCCAGACCAGAGAGTGTACAAGCCCAGGGTCCCTCATTTCACTGAACCCTCTCACCTTCCAGAGGGAAACTGAGACTTCCACAGGGAAGAGAACTTATTCAAGGTGACCCAGCAGGTCAGAGACTGAGCCTCTTATGCTAGCAGGCCCCAAATCAAGAAAGTTAAGGGCAGATTTTTATGTCTTGAGGACCTGAGTTTGAGTCCCAGCTACACACTTACCAGCCGTGTGACTTGGAACAAGTTACATGATCTTTCTGAGTCACGTAAACTCATCTGATGGACGCACGTGTAGCACCCACGCAAGTGAGGCGCCTGCACGGTGCCTGGCATGTAACTGTGCTCAGCGTGCAGTCGCTCTTCTCCTTAACTGTTGTTATTCGATCGTAGTGGGCTATTTAAGTGGGATGTGAATTTTAAGGTAATAAAATACGGGTTTCAGGTTTCCTTTCTTGGTGAGCTTTCATAGGACTAAATTTCCACCTAACTGGGAGGGTGTGAGCGCTGCCTGCCTGGCCACAGGGGGATGGCCTGTGACCTCTCAGGACTGCTTCCCAGAGTCCCCCAAATGTCACAGGCCCTGGAGCTCCCCCTACTGGTTCTACTGGAAACATTACTTGGTCAGTAAACCCAGAAAGCAGAGCAGGGACACAGGTCCCAGAGTAGCCTCTGGGGTCAAGGGCCTTTCTTCTAAGGAGCCCCCATCCTCGTCATTCTCTTGATGCCCGGGATGAAAGGGGCAGGAAGTGAGAATGGAAAGGGGTAGCGGCCCCCTGGCTGAGTCCAGCCGTGGAACCAAGGACCACACCACCTTCACCCTAAGCTGGTCATCCTACCCACCAGATATGAGGGGGTCAGGCCCAGGCTGGGCTGTGGGCAGGAGACTGGGTCCCACTGCAGCCCCGTTTGTGACATTGGACAAACCACCTCTCACTGGGCCTTGGAGGCTGTTTGTGTTTCCCGCGCAGGTCAGAGGACAGTGTGCATTCTTTTTCTTAATGTCCGTTGTGGGTTGTTGAGTTCTTGAACTTCCACGCACTAAAGCCCTTCCCTGCGGGAGTGAGGGGGACCATGTATACATGTGTGCACACCTGTTTGTGCCCACAGATGTCATGTGTCGTGGGCGTGTGTGCACGTCCGCAGCATCACTCACCCTGAGGCTGTGTACTTTTGTCCTCTCAGGATCAAGACAAGACCAGGCCTCTGTCCACCCTGGCCAACTTGGCCATCATCATCACAGATGTCCAGGACATGGACCCCATCTTCATCAACCTGCCATACAGCACCAACATCTACGAGCACTCTCCTCCGGTAAGACCCTCCCGGCCCCATGAGGCAGGCTCCTGCTCCCCCCCACCCCCGTGCATGGCAGTGATGGGTGGTCTAGTCCTGGGGAGTACTGACCCCTCTTCACACAACAGTGCACCTCGCTTCATCCCCAGAGGGCTCTGCGTGGCAAAGGACAAAGACCTGCTAGGACAAGGGTGGGGAGCAATGCAGAAAGACTGATGTGGGTTGACGGGGACGGCTTTGGAAAATCCAGCCTGGGCTGGAGAGCAGATTGGGCACAGCCAGGTTCCCTGAAACATCAGTGTGGCTCGGCCACATCCCCCGAGGCCAACAGGTCGGTCTGCTTCTCTTGCCAACCAACAGCGCTGGCTGAGATGGCGGCAGCTGGTCCCGCTCCACAGGCCCTCTCAGGCTGGCTTCTTCCCTGAGCCCAGTGCTCCAGCTGCCCTTCCCGCCTGCTCAGGCGTTAGGTGTCTCAAGTCCAGGTTTTCAAGAGAGATGCCTGATTAGCTACACTCATGATTTTGTGCCATGTCACAAGGTCATAGATCGCCAGCCAGCCTGTAGATTGGCTGCCCTTGGGCCACGCGTCCACCTCTGGTTCAACCAGTTGTGAGTGGGTGTCTTTAAGGACCAAACACGTGCCACTGCCCCTCAGCTGTGGGCAGCCAAGCAACGACAGGCATCCTGTGCCTGGGAGCCGTCTGTGCTTTCGTGCAAACTGGGCTGAGACACCCACTCCAGGCTGATAAACTAGGAACAGGCAGCTCCTCTGGGCAGGCGAAAGCCCTGGACATGTAGCTTGTGGAGCAGCCCTTGTGGGGGAAAAATATGTGCCCTTCCTTTTGAGAGGACTCTGTGGGCTTAGAGAAAGGACACACAGCTTTGAGAGCAAAGCGCGGTACCCACTAGAACAACTGGATGTTCAGGGCCCCACCTGCATGTCTGCCCAGGCTTGCAGAATTGGGCACAGGTGAGGGGCAGGCTTCCCTGGACAAGGCTGCAGACTGTGTCCCAGGCCACCAAGGCCGGACAAGCCCGACCTCCAGTTGGGAGCCTCGATCTGTCCTGTCACACTATGCCTCAGTCTCCAGGTGTGCGGGGCTAGCCACACACTCCTTCTTGGGCCCAGATATGGACCAAAGGATCCAGCTAGCAGGACACTTTTTGGCCGCCTATGGCAGGTGTCTGAAGCTACTTTGAGGGTAGAAGAGGCATCTAGGTGCCTCCCGCCCCAGCCTTCTCTTCTTGGTGGTCCATGGGCAGCAGAAGCTCCAGCTTTTGAGACTGAAGGCTGTCTCCCTCAAAACGTCTTTACTAAGCTCATATCTCCTCAGCCCAGGGAGGCTTTCCCTGACCTTTCAGATGAGGCAGGCCCTCCCAACTGCCCTCTGCCCTTGGACACCCCATCTTGAGGCTCAGTGCTTCTGAACAGCCTGCTCCACCTCTCTTCTGGGACGACTTAAAGTATATCTCGGCAGGAATGGCGACTGCTGCGGGTGTAGCACAACGTGGGTGCTCAGGAAGTGTTTGTGGAATGAATGAACGAACGAATGAATGAAGGAAGAAAGGAATGCCCTGGTCATACCAGCCTTCCCACTCTGTCCATCACGCCTCGAGCCTGCTTACCAATCCAAAGACCACCCATCTGACCACCTTTCTTAGAATTTTTTCCCCTGGCTTCATCCTCACTGGCCCGTAGACACCATCCCTCTCCCCTCAGCTCTGGCAGAATTGACTCTCCCGTGCTGCATAATTTATCACCAAATTACAGTCACACCTGTATGTTCACTGATGTGTAGGTGGGTTACGTTACAGCCCCCAGGAATCAAAATGCCTGAGTCTCTAGAGCTCGTAACAGGCTCTCTGTAGGTCTCCCAGGGTGCCATGCCCAGACCCAAATGCAGAGAAGACGGGCAAAGCCGACTGTCGATTGAAGTGAGGAAGTAACAGTGGCTGGGCAGCCAGAGGAGCTTGGAGAAGGCCCTGTACGACCGTGCAAGCACCTTGGCCAACCCACACAGTCTTCAGACTTCCTCACTGGGAAACTGGGGCTGGTGACATCTGCAGTAGCGCCTCTCTCACCCCAGGGTTTCTAGCATGCTCAGGTGGAGCACCCAGCAAGTACCGGCCCCCCAGACGTCCAGTGATGGCGATTGTGAGTCAGCCAGTCATCAGCGATAACAGTCCAGCTGGGCTGGGGGTCCCATCTTCAGCTTCATCTCAGAGTCTCGATGGTCAGCCAGAGGGGTGTTGACAAGATGAGGGTCCCCCGAGGCCCTTCAATTTGTTTTTTTGTGTCATTCCTATGTCATAGCCAAGTAATGTTGTTTCAGACCTGCAGATTTCCGAGTGTATCCATTCATTCATTCTATGTTCCATTCTTTTATTCATAAACTAGGTGTTTATTAAGCCCTTCCTGTGTTCAGGGCCCTGTGCTAAGCTGCACCCTCTCCTCTCCAGATAATGCCACAGGCTCCTGCGAGGGTGAGCCCTCGGGCCAGCCAACAGGGACCCTTGCCCCCTTAGCTTCTGCTCTCCCAATGCTCGGCTTCTTAACATCTGATGTATTCCCTCTTAGGCTCAGTGGTCACGATATCTCTTTGCCTTGCCAGGGTTGCCCCTTTGGCCCCACTGGGACACTGAAGCCTTCCTTCCTTGCTAAGTTGGGGGTCTGAGGCTCTCCTGGGCCTGGCCTGTCTCCCTGAGTGCCACAGACTCATCTCTGCATCCACACACCTCGGCCTTCCTCGAGTCTCCGCACTGGGGGGAGCCCTCCGGTGTCCCCCCTTCTTGTGCAGCTCATTTCCTGCAGGCTGATTCCCGTACACACCAAGCCTGGTTTTTCCAGGCTTCTGATTGGTTTCTGTGCCTTGATCCAGGCTCTCTATGCCCCTTCACAGTGCGGAACCCTGATTTGGCGCAGTACTTCCCGGGTGGGGCCAGGGCTGAGGAGCACTGCAGTGGGTTCAGCCTCCCGGGCGGGAGGACCCAGGCTTCCCCAGTCCCGGCCTTGCCTCTGTGGCCTGGGGCTCCATTCGGACCCTGGTCTACTCTCCTTTGCCCCCCGCTCTTTATCTGCGGCTCCCAGCGTGTATGCCTCTCTCTATCAGAGTATCAGGCCAGCACGCCTCATCTAAAGTGTATATATTACCTAATAAAATCCTTCTTATTTAGGATTATTGCATCAAATTTTAATTTCCTCACTCGAGCAGCGGCATGTCAGCCTACCCGTCAGTGAAGGACCGATAGAAGGTGAAAAGAGTGGATAAACTGCACAAATTACTGCCAGCTGATGCCTATCAGCCCTTTGACTGGAATTGACTGGAATTAAGAACTGAGAAATAGGATTTTCTGCCTCAGAATCTGCTGTGGCAGCTCCTGTCGGAAGTCCCCTTCAGCCCCTGCCGGCCTGCCCGCAAGGACACCTCCCACTCCTGAAACAAACTGCACGTCCACCTTTCAAGCCCCTAATCCTGTTATGGAAACGGGGGGAGGTGGTCCCAGTGAGCTGGGAGGGCGGGAGGTGGGCCAGGACCCCAGGCCAGGCAGAGCCCAGGCGGCTTCTGGCTTCAGCTGCTCTTCTGGCCAGCACCTTCGGAAGGAAGCAGGCCTCAGAAAGAAGCAGAGACACACAGTCCTTCTAGAGAAGTCCCAGCTCCTCTGGACTTTGCCCTGATGTCCCCACTGGTACCCAGCCTCATAGGCTAGGCTGCCTGTCACACCTCACCCACCCCTCGCCTTGGCACACCCACCCAGCCCTGCCCCAACACTGCCCTCCACTCCCTGATCACCCTCACCCCGTCTTGTGACTTTAAGCAAGTCCCTGAGCCCTCCAAGTGTGTTTCCTCAGTTATACCCTGACTGTAAGGGCTGTGAGGAAAGAGTGAGAGAGCCTATGTTGCATGCCCAGCTCGGTGCTTTGGCACATAGTAGGTGCTCAACAAATGCTGGCTCTCCCTCAGAAAACACCTTACCTCTAGGGTGGGGATTATTAAACTGGGGTGCTGGGGAGTCTGAACTTGCTAAAATTGTTTGGAATGTCACATGCATTCTGGGAAGAGGCACCCCAGCATTCCTGGGGTGCTCCCAGTGGTCCCAGGCCCCAGTGAATGGCGTTACTCACTTTTACGGCATTTGCTGTGTACCTGGCACCATTCCAAGTGCTTTACATGCAGCAGTTGCTAAGGGGCGGAAACTGTTGTTATACCATTTTATAGATGGGGGAAGCAAGGCAGCTAGAGATTGCGTAACTCAAAGGGTTTAACCCGGGCGGTCTGGCAGTGGGGTCAACCTGAGCCCCTGGCTGCACCACTCTTCCCACCGCAAGGAGTCAGGACCCCACAGGCCTGTGTACCTTTAGCCTTCCCAGGAGGGGCCTGTTTCCCAAGAGGCCTCCTCCTCACAGCGTGGGCTCCTGTGAAGGGAAGAAGCCCATATCAGGGTGCGCCCCATCTCCTCAGCCTGCCCACCAGCTCCCCTTGCCACGCCCCGGTGCTCCCCCAGCTGGGGTCCCTCTGTGAGAGGCAGGGAGGCAGAGTGCCCCAGTAAGGGGCCCAGCCCCGGGTCAGGCAGAGGCCTCACTTCCCCACCCCCTTATCTTTGGAAGTAAGTTTCAGTATATTGAAAATATAATCTGAAACAGCATCTGTGGGTTCCCCAGAGCCCCCATTCCTCCCCGTTAATTCCTTCTCATAACATTTCCAGTCTTTGTGGCTGCACTTGTATTAAAAGCTCAGAGTTTTATTAAAAATGGATTTATTTATCCAAAAAGAGATGAAATCCCAAACTTTGTCAGGAGCCTTGTGGATCTGACTTTGTGGAAGCCCAGGTGCAGCTCCTCCTGAGGAAAGCCAGCCTCCAGGTCATCCGGCCCTGCACTACCTACCAGACCCTCTGAGCCTGGCCTGTCCAGGGCTCTAGGCAGCCGGGGGTGGGAGCGCCCGAGGGGAAGGCACACTCAGGGCTGTGAGGTCTGAGGGCTCCTCGTCCACTAAGTCCCCTCTTTGCATGGGCCAGCAATGCCCACCACCCCCTTACCTCACAGTCCCCCACCAGCCAGGGGCAACCCAGGGACCCTCACTCCAGAGCACACGTGAGGCCAGGCCAGATGGGGCGGTAAAAAAGGGAGTTATCCCCAAGACCAGAAAGCCTGTTCTGGCAGCTGGAGCCTTTGGCCAGAGTCCTGCACCCTCAGGACCTCCTCTTGGGAACAAATCCAGGGCCCTCCGAAGTGAAAAGTGGCCCCCAGAAAACCAGACTCCAAAAAAAGGACTCCCTGTATGGTGGTGTTAGTGGGAAGTGGTTATGCAGACCCTTCGAGTCTCATGCCTCAATTCCCAAATGGCCTCCCCCTGACACCCCCAGCTCGGGGTCTGAGGCTGTTAACAAATGTTACATGAACGAGTCTGCCTTCAGATCAGCAAGTCTGGGCATCCAGGTTAGCGGCCTCTTTACCCCTTCATTACTTCCAGGAACCTTAGCCACAGCAAGGCCCGTTGCCCATCTCCAAAGGAGGTGTGGGAGAGGTACGTCTCCCCAAATTCGACACGAGCTAATGCTTGTAAGGTGCTCAGGCTGTAAGCACTATGGCAAACGGTCTCACAAATAACCATTATCGTTATTGTAACAGATAATAACCATTATCGTTATTGTAACAGAACCGGTTGCAGCGGCAGCATCACCTGGCAGGCAGGAGCATCTGGGGGCCCAAGCACCTGACCTTGAATCCTGGCTTCATCATGCACTTGGAAAGGCTGCTTAACTCTCGTTCCTCAGTTTCCTCCTCTGTGAAATGGGTCTGCTTCAGGCAGTTGTGAGGGTGACCTAAGTTCGTCCATAAAAGGCATTTGCAGCAGTGACAGGCACGGCAGGAGAGCTCGAGACAGGACAGTTCCCACTGCGGCTGCTGCCTCACCGTCTCTGGCACAGCCTGGGCCCTCAGAACCCACTTCGCGAGATGCTCATTTTGCAGCGTCTTTCTCTGACTTCTTCAGAATAGTCTGTTTCCCCAAGAGGCTCTAAACAGAGCTCAGGTCCCCAGGGGAAGGAGCCCAGTGGAGGCGGCCTGACCTGCATCTCTCTGTGGCAAACAGATATTTCTCCTGGAGCGTCCTTACCTGTCAGCCAACCCAGAGGTGTTCTGGATTTCTCACGCCTGGGCTCCAGGAGCAGCTGGAGAGGCAGCTGTGTGGGGACAGCATTGACTGGGTAGGGCAGGGTGGCAGATGTCCCTCCTGTGTCCTGGAAGTGGACCAGAGGGAGCTGGAGGGGAGGCACCTTGCACTCCGGGGCCCCACCCTCTAGGTCAGAGGGCCCAAGTCAGGGAACAGGCATCTCGCCACAGGAGAAGGTGCTCCAGTGGGGATGCAGGGTGCAGTCTGCGGGATCCAGCCTTCAGCTGATGAATGGGCGAAGGGCACCACAGGGCACAGGGCCCTTCATTCTACAGGCAAATGTCAGGGTTGGCGTTTGCCCAGGGGACAGGGACAGAGCTATGCACACGGGAAACTGCAGGACCTGAGGCAGGCCTGGCCAGCTGGACAGCGGTGTGACAGGGCCTGGAGAGCAAAGTGGAGGTTGCGCTGAGCAAGGGGTGACCCAGCAGGTGGTCGTGACGTTAGGACTTTCTCATTCATTCATTCATTCATTCCATTAACTGGTATTTGAATGCCCCCATTTAAATGGGTCTCATCCTGGAGAGTCCACTGCTTCCAAGCCCCTGCCTGTGCTGTATCTTCTACCTGGAGCACCTTGCTCTCACCTTCTCTCTGGCAAACTCCTACTCATTCTTTATGACCCCATCCTAAGTGCTGCTGTACGCACCGCCCCTGGCCAGCTCCTCCAGGTAGACTTCTGTACTTTGGGGCTCATTTCTGTACCTAAGCACCTCATTTGTGCATAGCAGTGTCTGTGCATATGTCCTTGACCTTTGCCACAAACTCTGTGTTCCCCAAGGGCAGGGACCTCTGAATCCCTGTCCTGGCCCCTTCTCCTCCAGTGCTGCAAGGAGAATGAACAGGGTGTGGGACAGAGCCCTCTGAGGGAGGAACTGCCGGTGGCAGTGCCACACAGTTTGTGGGGCCTCGGTGGCCTCCAGGGCGGCCAGTCACCCCTGAAAGTGATCGCTTTCAGGACTGATGATGCTCTCGTTTGTGGAATGATTGATGTTCTCCTTTACTCAGGTCCTGGTGAAAGCAAAGTCCCAGGGTTTTTGCTCTTATTCCTATTTAAGTGGGACAAACTGAGACCAGAGAGGTGCAGTGACCTTCCCGAGGTCACAGAGCAATGTGATGAGTGATTGGGATAGAGATGTTGTACCCTACTGACTGCTCCTACGTTAGCTCTTCCTTCCTGGGTGGTTCAACCAAATGCTGGGAGATGGGGAGGGGGTGTGAGTGTATCAGCAAGATTGGGCCTCTTCAAAGGACACGTGTTTGCCTGGGGGCCTTAGTGTCTGTCTCAGGGACGATGCGGGCAGTGGAGGCCTGAGCATTCGGCACCTGCTTCCCTGGCTGGCCGTGCAGCAGGGTGTCCACCTGGGAGAGAAGCTGCAGGCTCCGGGACAACCAGAAAGGAAGAGAGCAGCAGCCGGGGGTGCGCAAGCAAACTCAAGTCCCTCCTCTCTCCACCCAGGGCACAACCGTGCGAGTCATCACCGCCATTGACCAGGATAAGGGTCGTCCCCGGGGGATTGGCTACACCATCGTCTCAGGTAAGGCCCAGGCCAGCCCCGGCCCCTCGCCACCACCGAAGAGAGCCACCGCTAGAGTGTCGGGCTCTGTGGGGCCGAGGAGAGGCCCATGGGTGTGGGGGACAGTGACAGGAGAGGACCTGCTCCCAGGGACATCTCTGGCCAGAGGACCTGACAAGGGGAGTGACTGCCTGAAGTAGGAAGGAGCAGGGGCAGAGGAGAGGAGTGTGGGTTGAGGCTAAGATATCTTGGGCTGCATGCGTGATGCTGGGGGCAGGAGCGTGTGCCCCTGTCCAAGGTCTGGGGCATCTGGGCACGTGGGGGCTCTGAACTCGGATCATCGGTGACTCCCATGGTGCTCTGGGTTCTCTTTGTTTTTCTTTCCTTACTTGATAAAAAGTAGCAGTTTTGACATTTTAGAATGGATAGAACCACTACTTTGGCTGGTTTCACGTTCTTTTCACATTTCTGGCCAATGTATGCGCGGTCTGTAACAGAGCGGGGAAGGCACACCTCTCCCACCCTGACCCCTCGGTAGAGCAGAGTAATGACCAACTACAGGGAAAGTTCTGAGTGATGTTTCAGCACGAAGACTGATTGAAGTAGCAGCTCCATTTGACTGTCCAGGGCTGAATGACTTTGTGGCACAGAGCTGCTGAGACATCAGTGAGAAGCTGGGTCTGTCCCTGTCCCCCTGCCCCCACCCACACATGGCCTCCCTGCCCTGCCCCCAGTCAGGGAAAAGCCACCTGGCGCATCTGGGCTGGCCAGACTGGTAGCCAAGACGATGGCAGGCCACCCGTCCAGAGTCCACCCTACCACCCCTCTCTCCCACACCCCCAAGGGGGTATTTTCTCCCCAAAGCTCAAAAGATGCCAAGGTGTAGTGACCAAGGACACTGAGCCTATTTCCTGGGTGGGCCTCTACTCAGCAGCTTCTCATCTGTTAAATGGAAGCAGTGAGAGTACCCACCTCGAGCTGTTCCGGAGTCAGAAGACAACACTTGTAAGATCTTAACTAATGTGTGTGAGGTATTTTGTGTTGGATGTGGTTGTTGTTATTATTACTGCTCACAGCTAGCAATACCCTTGGAAGACCCCTTACATCCTTGTATATGCAGGAAAATGGGGGAATCATGGGCTCCCTGCAACCTGTAGCTGCTGGCATGACCACTGCTGTGCCTCTAGGCCCAGGTACCCAGGGCCCAGAGCAAATGCCAGCCCCACCCTCGTGCAGAGCAGCAGCAGTGTGGGCTTGGGCCTCTGCTCCCCACTCTGCTTCCCCATTCTGACACCGGCAGAGAGTAAACCCCAACACAAACTTCTGGAATGAATGAGTGAGTGAATGTTACCTTGGGATAGTGGGTTTTCGAACTCTAGTAAGCCAAGGAATTGTTGGGGGCTTTTACCAAAAATGCAGACTCCTTGGCACTGATAGGTTCTCATTCCGTAGGACTGGGGTGGGGACCAGGCACACACGGGCCTTCCTCGCTGTCCCCCGGCAGTTCAGATGCAGGTGGGCCTTAGGCCAGGGTGTGGGCAAGCCGGCCCTAGGAAGGAGGCCACTCTGTGGAAGGCAGAGTCCCCTGGGAATAGGGGCCCTCTTCTGGTGGGCAGAGGAGGGGGTGGCCCTGGCTGCTGCTGGTCTCCATGAATTTTTCAGACGAGATTGGGCTTGTTCAGGGTGCAATGGCCATAGACTCCATGAACTTTTCAAACCAGGAAGTAACGCAAGTGCCTCCTGGTGACAAGGATCTTATGCCGAAGATTGGAGGGAACACCAGCAAGCCCTCAGGATGATGGAGTCGGGGAGCCAGAATAAGGTGGCAACAGTGAGGGGGACATCTGGCTGAGGGGGGACTATCTCCTCATCTCAGTGCCTTCGGGCTGGGGAGCCAGGGCTTGGCCTGAGGTCATGGCCAGACTGGAAATCCCTGCAGTGACTCTGGGAGGCCACCCTGCAGGGCACTGGCCAATTTCAGGTCCATGCTGAGCACCAGGCTGAATGCCCCAAACCCCCAGGTCCTCTCTGGCTTTCAAAGACGGCCACAGCCCACCCTGGCCTGTGTGGCTCAGTTGGTTGGAGCGTTGTCCCATACACCAAAATGTGGGGGTCAGATTCCCAGTCAGGGCACACACTTAGCTTGTGGGTTCAATCTTGGTCAGGGAGCATAAGAGAAGCAACCAATCAATTGTGCTCTCTCACATCAATGTTTCTCTCCCTGTCTCTCTCTCTTCCTCTCTCTCTAAAATCAATAAACATATTTTTTAAAACTTTTTAAAAATTAAAAAATGGCCCCAACCAGCTCTTCCTCCTTACCCTGTTCCGCTGGAGCAGGAGGCCGGAGGGCGGGGGGCTGAGCCTCTGGAGGCTGGGCTGGGCTGGGGGCTTAGAGTCAGGACAGTTGCCCAGGGCAGTGTCCTGTGAGTTTTCAGGGACACAGTCTCCTGGGCTCAGTTTTAAGCACAAACAACAGGATGGGCAGGGAGACTCAGGATGTGAAACTATAGGTAGGGCATGTGTGTAAGGGTGGGGGCAGGAGGCAGAAACTTCTGGAAGTCCTGGAGCACTTATCATAGCTTTATAGGATTCCCACTGCCAGCACAGATGTGCCGTGGGGGCTTTTGGAAAGAATGACAAATGGGTTTCCTCTCACATGCCAGCTTTGATTGATTGGCAATGGCTGTCTGAAGAGGCCCACGAAGCCAGGCAGGCTCAGTGCTGCATGCGGTGGGCAGACCTGCTGTGGGTGCGGAGGGGAGGGGTCCAGCCCGTGCCACGTGCTGGCCCTCCCTGGTAAGATAGCGCTTGGACCACAGTCGCAGGGTGGTCTCTGTGTCCTTGTGTTTGTCACTGCTTGATCCCACCCAAACCCTTTCAGACGGCTTGAGAAAAAGGCAGTCAGTCCTTCTCTTTTTCTCCCTCCCCATCCCGAGCACCTGGCTCACCTGGTTGCCCACCCACCTGTTCCTGCCTGCCCTTCTTCTCTGGCCCTGGACCGGCATAGTCCCTCTGCAAGCTGGCCTTTGGACAAGCCTACGGGCCAGGGGCAAGAGGCCCCAGGGGAGCAGGTAGATGGCAGGTGAGGCCTTGGCCTCGTCTCCGCTTCCCTCGGTCAGCACAGACACTGCTGCAAAGAATACTGTTTGCCAAGGGTCAGGCCTCACACCCCTGCATCTCTTGGGACATTTAGCCCCGCCCTTTCCTGGGAGGTTTGGCCAGTTCCCGTTTGGCTTGAAGCAGAAAGAAGGCATACTCACACGGGCACCTTCATGCCAACTGCCCCAAGCTGGACCTGGGTGCCCTGCGGGGCCTGTTCCAGCCCTAGGTGCTCTGGAACTATTTTCACTGAAAAGAATTGAGGGCCTCAGGGGCTCCCAGAGCCAGATTTGAGTTCTTAGGGTCACTGTGGGTGACCAAGTGTCCAGGTGCTCCCAGAGCCCAGGCAGGGGCGGCTTAGTTTGCATGTGGATGGGTACAGCCAGAGTCCACAGCGATCCACGCACACAGCTAACCTGCTGGCTCCCCAAGGCCTCACCCCTCGGTGCTGTTCATCAGCCCTGCAGCTGGGGGATTTATGTCCGCACGCCGCTGCTTTCCCCGTACTAATGACCCCTCTGCTTTGCCAGGAACAAAGAGGCCTTCAGAGGTAAGTTATGGCTTCATTGCCATCAATTTGTTCTAAGCCTCTTGTGGCCAAACTGAGACTGAAGAATGACAAAGCTCTTTCCCACAGAGCACCTGGCAGGGGCCCCGTCCTCTCCCGGGGCCTCTGCCTGTCCTGCCACCCTCCAAGGGCACTACTTCCTCTGGGCCCCATCAGAACAGGGCTCTGCGCCCTCACGTCCCCAGCAGCCAGCCCAGCCCATGATCTGAGCAGACACCCTCCTCTGCCCAGCAAACAGCTCTGCTTTGAGACACAGCCACACCGCACTTCATCCAGAGCACAGGACTCAGAGCCCAGAGTTGCGGGTGTGAGCCCAGCTCCACCACCTGCAGCAGTGTGTCTGAGCAAGGCACTCGACCCCTCTTAATGCCATAATTCTTGCCCAGCGAACAGGGTTAATAATCCCCATGGCAGATAAGATGGTGCCAGAAGGACTCTAAAGGGCCATAAAATGTTAAGCATTACCAATTATCAAGGAAATATCGAGGCCAGGGGTCCTTGGGAGCCGTATCCACTCACGTCCTCCTTCCCTCACGTAGGCAGAGAAGTGGCCGGGGGTGCAGGCTCCACGAGCACTGTGTGCGGAGGCGGCCGCCAGCTGTGCTGGCCGCTGCAGTTGCTGTTGAGCAGTGGTCAGGTCTGAATCAAGATGAGCTGTGAATGTAGCCCACAGGAGTTTGAAGACTTAGGAAACAGATTGTAAAACATCTCATAAAAACGTCTTACACTGATGACATGTTGAAATGATCTTTTAGATATACTGCCCTAAATGCAACATATTATTAAAATTAATTCACCTTTTAATTTTTTCTTTTTAACGTGGCTTCTAGAGGACTTAAAATGACACATGTGCCTCACACCCTATTTCCAGGGCAGCTCCACCCCGACGTAGACCGCCTGGGCCGGCCCTCTGCCGCAGACCAGCTGTGCAACCCGAGCGTCGGTTTTCGAACCTGTAAATGGAGGTCATAGTAGCCGGTGCCCAGAGGGACACTATAAAGGCTCAGCGAGCCAGAATGTGTCAGCCCTTAGAAGAATGCCTGAATTTACACTAATTGCTCAACAAATGGGGACCCCTGATGTCCACCCACAGCAGACTGAGGGTCTTGTCTGGGCCAACCCCTGTGCCAGTGTCCTGAGGGCTGGGGAGGGAGGGCACTGCCTCGGCCTCAGGACCTTTCCGTGCAGCAGGGGAGACAGGTTGCGGGGCTGTGGGGGGTGAGGCGCTGTGAAGAGAAGCTCGGGCTATGTTGATAATTGTTGACTTAGAGTGATGGCTCCCCAGGGGTCCATTAGACTGTTCTCTCTACTTCTGTGTGTGCTAGAAAATAACCGTAAGAGAAGTGAGAAAGAATTCATGGGAGGGGGTGCCTCCCCCCCCCACCGTGATCACAGAGGGTCGGGGAGACTCACAGAGCATCTAAGCCACCCACCAACTGGTGAGCTGGGAGGAGCCGGGAGTGGTGGAGGGAGGGTCTGTTGTAGGCAGATGTAACAGTGTACACCAAAATCCGGGAGTAGGCGAGAGTGTGGCTCATTCATGGATCTGCGGCAGTTCAGCGAGGATGGGCACAGCACTCACAGGAAGCCGGGGACAGAGGAGGCCACAGAGGGAGGAGGGGCCAGGCCCTGCAGGCTGTGGAATGAATACCCAGCTCGGACAGTGCCTGGCCTGGCCCTGAGGGCAGCAGGCAGCCAGTGCAGCAGGGAAGGGCTGTGGTCAGAGGAGCTCGCGTGAAGCTCCCTGTGGTCACACTAGAGCCAGAGAGTTGCAGGAGGGCAGGAGGGAGCAAGCAGGCGAGCAGGGCGGTTGCCCTTAGTGTCCCGACCCCACTGGCATCACCGTGGGGGAGCAGAGACAGAGCCTACGGAGAGTGGGGAGGCTGGGCTGACCAGATGTCACAGTGGGACAGGCAAGGGAGGGGCCAGGAGGGACCCTTGGCGGAGATGCCTTTAAAGCCCACTTGGTCAGGACAGCTGCTTAATTTAACTTGCAGCCACAAGTTGTTTCAGAGAGGCCACCTCTCTCCTCAGTGAAGCGACCTTGAGTGAGTGATTGAAACTCTAAAAGCATCAGTGTCCCCATCTTTTAACTGGAGCCATGGTCCCATCCTCACAGAGTTGTGAAAATAGCAGTACTTGAAACCATTACATAAAGTGCGAGGAGCTGGTGAGCATCTGGATGTGCCCAGGTGGGCGCACAGGAAGCCCTCAGCATTGCCGGCCCTTTTCCCTCCTGCCGTCAGCCCATCGGGATGAAATCGAGCGTGTGTCCTGCTGTCGGAAGTCCATGTTGCTGACTGTGGCCAAGAGCCCTGGTTGCAGACTCTCTGAGTCAGCCCCAGGGGTGCCCCAGGGGTGCCACAGCCCAGGATTCCATCCCACCATTGTCTTCCTACAAACACCGGACTTTTTATCTGTCCCCAGTCCCCTGCCGCAGGGACCCCGCCTACCAGAGGCTGTGCAGCAGCAGCAGCGTCACCCACAGCATACTGAGACCCACGAATCCTCAGGCGCCACCCAGAGCCCCAGAGTCAGACACTCGGGAGTGGGGCCTAGAAGACCGCGCTGTCCACAGCGAGGCCTCCAGGTGGTTCTGATGCGAAACCCTTCCCCTGCGTCGGCAGCCCTTCACTTCCCACAGACACTAGACTGAGGAGTTCTGTCATCGGGTCCCCTCCTCTCTTAGTCGATGCTCCAGACTGCTCTCTAGGGCCAGAAGGGCCTTGCCACCAGGGGTGGAGGGTTTGGTGAACGAGCCCAGCTAGCACTTCCTGTGTCGTCCTGCCCGACAGTCCCCGTGATGTCACCCCACTGTCCTCTTTGCCGGCTGAGGAGGCCTGACCTCTCCCATCAGCCAAGCTGCGCAGCCCACATCCTATTCCCCATCTGACCCTGCTCCCTGGCCTTCCGTGCTCTGCCCCACCCACAGGGGGCGGGCAGGAGGAAGGAACCCCTTTACTGAGTGCCTCTGTGTGCCAGGCACCGTCCGGACACGTTTCTCCCTACAGGAGTGTCCGAGGGGAGCTGTTACTCCACTTCGTAGAAGACGAAAGCATGGCTCAGAGGGTTTACAGATTGGCCAAGGGTCACAGCTACTAAGTAGAAGAGCAGGGATTTGAACCCATGCCTCTCTGGCTCCAAAACACACCTCATCCCTGACAACAATGGTTCACAAAGTGCGGTCCCTGGACCAGCAGCATCGGTGTCACCTGGGAATAACTAGAAAAGCAAAACTTTGCACCCTACCCTCGACCTGCCAGTGGGGCCCAGGTGATACTGACACTGCTGGCGTGGGGACCACACTTTTAGAAACACTGGTCTGGAAGAAGTGTGTTCTTAACAGGGGAGAACTCACTCCCCGGGGGGCAGGAACTTGTTCTGAAGGGTGAGAAATTCCTTACTCTTTTTGTGTGTAAAGCATAGATAAACATACTGATACGTTCTATCTGTGGTATTGAAATTTCAGGCGGGTGGCAGGGAAGTGGGTAGGAAAGTGTCTCAAGGGGTGGGGGAGGGGAGGGGCATAGTGGAAAGAAGGCTGAGAAACGCCAGCCTGGAATAAAGACGGGTGAGCAGCATCAGGGCTGCAGTGCCGCGCTCCCCACTTGAGAAGCAGTGGTTTCGCCACCACCAGCCTCCCTGGGGACCCTGCCCAGCTGTATGAGTGAAGGACAAAGCCCCCACTTGCCACTCTCGGGATTTTACTTTTAATGCTTCCAAGCAAGGCAGTTCCTTGAAAGTACACTGAGGTCTTTGGAGGGAAGGCTGTGTGTGTGAGTGCCTGTGTATGTGTGCAGGTGTGTGTGTGTGTGTGAGTGTGTGTGTGTGTGAGTGTGTGAAGAGAGGAGAATAATCAGATACAGTCAGACTTGCACAACCCCCTCCAACATATACCAATAACTGAATCGGGCCCTTGGCCATGGCCTGGTGGGGGGCAGCTATCACAGGAGACCATCGTTTAAAACACATCAAAGCCCTCGTGATGAAGATGCTTGGCATTTTTCTGCCCCTGGAGGAGCGAAAACTCAGGGGAAAGCAGACGTGCTTTAGCTGTCTGCATTGCACACCAGAGCTCTGGAGGGATCTCGAAGTGCGTGCCCGGAAGCCCCAGAAGCCTCAGGGCACCTGCCGGGCACAGGGGGGAATGACCCGCCTGGCTGGAGCCCAGAGGTGGCCTGGGAGCTATGAAGGGTGGATGGAGTGCCATGGTGGGGCCAGCTGGTGGAGGGTGCGGAAGGTGAAAGCAGTGGGTTCTTGAGTGGGCTGGTGCTGGGGAGGGTGAGCACAGGTCATCAGAAGTTCATCTCACAGAGTTCGGGATGACTGCAGGAGGCAGCACTGGAATGAGAGCTGTCTGCTAATGGGCCAGGGGACCATTCTGGGGGTGGGCGACAGGGGTCTGGGCAGAGACGGACAGGAGGAAAGTCGGCAGGCTCTGGCGACATACTGAAAATAGGTGGTGCAAGGAAAGGAGGAGACCAAGAAACCTCTAACTTCTGAATCTAGGTTTCTGGGGTCCTGGTGGGGGCCTCGGTGGAAAGGGACGTATTCGTAAGGAAAGCCGATCTGTTTAGGCCTGTGACTGCCTAGACCCATGCGAGCATCTGTGCCAGAACTCCCCAGTCCCGTACCAAGGCAGACATCACTAACCGATGCCAGCACACTTTCCCACTGAGCCTGGATGTGCTGCCAAGCCTCTCTTACCCAGCCCTCCAGCTGCCACTAGCAGTGGACAGGCCTTCTCTTCAGAGCAGGCACGGATGTGTCCAAGGTTTATCCCATTCATGTCATGGCTCTCTTCTTTCCAAAATATCAAGGGATAGTGCCTCTGGAGGGGGTTTTAAATTTAATTATACAAATACACTGGCATATTATTTGGAGTTGTCGCCCACCACCATGCCTAAACAGAAGTGAAATATCACACCACATTACATTCCTCATGATGAACCACAAGAAAGACTGTCTTTCATTCCCCCGTATGGACCCCTCCTCTCACTTTCTCTCCTGCTCCCAGCACTCCTCTGCACACCCTTGTCACAAGCCAGAGAGTCTTGCTGCGTGTTCCTCGCCCCCCCCTTTAGTGATGGCCCATCTGCTCTGTCGGCACCTGTGGCTTCCTTCTTGCTTCTTCCCCTTGAATAACAGTGGTCAGTAGACTTTCAAGAGGTTTCCCTGCCACACGGACTGAGACCCTCCCTTTCTGCATCTCCTCTCCCCTGCTCCCTCTTCATGGGCAGGAGTCTCTGTCCCTTGCTTATAACACTGTATAGCCTCCCGGGTACCCCATGGACCCCGAAACCTCCCTGTTAGGTCCAACTAGAACCTCTTCTGCTACACCTTGCATCCACACCCCCAGGTGGGCAGGGGAAGGACCTCGGCCCCTCTCAGGGAGCCGGACCTCTTCAACTGTGCCTGGGGGCTGGTAGATAGTCACGGCCAAGGTCACTTGGCAGGGGAGTTCTAGTGTGGCTTCCCTATGTCAACTGGCATTTGTCTTATTTGAAAAGTTGGCTCTTTTCCACTTTTTTCTCATGTCTAATATAATTGCTTTGTGTTGGACTTCCCAGGACCTTGAACTCTATGGAGAATTATGAACTTGGCCACCATTTATTGCACATTTTCTCTTTTTCTCCTTACGTAGCATACCTCAGGCATGCAGGCCTGATTTATACATAATTCTCAGCTCACAATCAACATTGGTCCATGTGTGGCCCCCTTTAGTTTCATTATTAATTTTTAAGTATGTTGTGGACACCTGTGAACCCACCAGCCAACCCAAGAGCCAGACCATCGTCCACACCTTACATTTGCCCGGGTCCCTCCTCCAGCCCATCCCCATCTCCCGTCCACACCGCCATATCTTTTAGAATCTAACATTTTTTATTCCCTTGCTTTTAAAAAATGTTTTATTATATATATGTGGATCACATATTGCTTATATTTAATTGTCTCTGAACTTTATTTTTATTTTTTAAAGACTTTATTTTTAGAGAGAGGGGAAGGGAGGGAGAAAGAGAGGGAGAGAAACATCGATGTGTGAGGGCAACATCCGTTGGTCGCCTTTCAAAGGCCCCCAGTGGGGGACCTGGCCTACAACCCAGGTGTGTACCCTGACCGGGAATCAAACCAGTGACATTTTGGTTCAAGGGACAATGCCCAACCCACTGAACCACACCAGTCAGGGATCTGAACTTTACTTTACAAATACCATGTTATGCATAGTCTCCTGGGAGAATATTATATACTATAGAATATAATAGTATACGTCCTAGATTCATCCATGTGTTTTTGGTATAGGTATCACTTGTTCACTTTTGTTACTACATATTATCCCATTGTGTAGAAATACTACAGGTAACCCATTTCTCTGTCCATGGGTGTGAGGCTGACTTTTGCTATCACGTACTATGCTATGAACATCACGTATGTGTCTCTCTGAACGCATGTGCGAGTTTGCCTTGGGCTGCCTACATCACCTCTCGGCCCCGCCACGATCCCAGGATGTGGCTGGCCAGAGTCGCCTCACTTCACATAAAGAAGCTAAAACTCACAAGGCTGGTGGAACGTGCTTAGGGTCGCAGGGCACCTCAGTGGTGGGCCCAGGATTCAACTCCAGATGTTCAGCCTGAGAAACCAAACTATTTGTGTCAGCCTGTGGTCTGCGCACCAGACTGGAACCCTGGGACTTGTTTATTCAGTCATGCTGTCATCCCTTTCATTAACTAACAAATATTGAGTGTCTGCTGGGTACCAGGCTCCACACTGGACCCTGGGGACCAACTGTGATGGGAAGGCCACTCTCACTGCCCTCATGGAGCTCACATCCCAGTGGGGAAGACAGAGAAGTCAGCAAAGATAGTGTTTGCAGACCGTGTTAAGGACCAGGAGGGAACCACCAGGGTGAGGAGAAGGTAATGGGGGTGAGACGCTTTAGGAAGAGGGTCGGGAATGCTGGCTGAGCTGGGAGGTTTGTCACCTGCTTCATCCTCCCTAGGCTGCAGATATGGGAGGAGACTTTGTCCCTCCCACCTCAGAAAAGGTCTCAGATATTTTGGGGGGCATTGGACCTGAGACGAGCCCCTCTAAACAGGTCAGACTCCTAGTTCCCTTTTTCGTCTGACACTCTGGATGACTGCTCAGCTTCCAAGGCAGCCCCCAGCCAGGGCTAATCTGAAATAAAAGTTTTTATTTATCTAGCTTCATACCCGGTGCAAGGTTAAATCATACAAGAGAAAAAGCAATAAAAGAGAAAGATTAAGCGTAAGGCGCCGTCTTAGGCATGCCCTTTTGCAATATGGTAACAAAGATATTAAGCCTGAAGTCACCCACAACCCCACACGGCTGTTTCCGTGACTCTCTGAGCTTGACTCAGCCGGAGCAGGAAGGAGGAGGAGAGGACAGGGTGGGGGCACAGGAAGGAGACACCCTGGGGCGCCCTGCAGAGAGCGTGAGGAAGCAGATGGAGTTCTACTAGCTCAGCCCATCGGCCACCTCCCGCCCCCACACAGCTCTGATTCATGACTTCCCGGGGGAACAAAAAACTGTTGACATCTGCACCTACATTTCTGTCAGTGTTTCCTTGTCATCAGTATCCATTGTGTGTCTGCTGTGGGTAAGGCACCCCAGGGAGACAGAAACCGTGGGAGAAGCCTTAGTCATACCCCCTTCTCATGGCCAGCCTGGCTCACATCCAAGTGACCTCAAGTAGGGCATTTCTCCTGGCTATGCCTCAGTCTCCTCATCTATAAAATGGGAATGTTAGTAGAGTTTATCTAAAAAAAAAAAATTATGGTCTGGGCAATGGCCTGGTAATTCAGTTGGTTAAAGCATTATCCTGATACACCAAGGTTTAGGGTTCAATCCCCAGTCAGGGCACATACAAGAAACCACCAGTGAATGCATAGATAAGTGGAACAACGAATTGATGTTTATGTCTCTCTCTCGAATCAATCACTTTTTTTATTTTAAATAAATTATGGTCTGATTGATGACCAGCACATAGAAGATACTAGGGTTCCTCAGCATGTAGGCAGTAATGGAGTTTGAAAACACAAAGGTCTGCATCTCATGCCTGTCCTCCGTGCCTGCAAAACCTGAGACTTCTGCTCTCTGAAAAATCTCCAGGTGTTGCTGGGGTCTCTGTGGAATGGGGATGGAGGTTATTCCCATGTGCTATTTAATTGACCTGGTCTTTTGCCCCTGACCCCTTGTGGGTGTCCCCCATACCAAACCACTGGAGGTGAGTAGCCACTGGAATGACCCAGCATCCCTGGACACTCCGTGACTCCGGAGCAGAATGGATCGTGGGCAAAGACAGGGCCTCCTGCCCTCCCCACCAGCTCCAGCCTGTAGTCTTTCTTTCAGTAGGGCCCAGACAGGCCACAGGGACACCATGCCACCTTCCCTATCCCAATCTCTCTTACAGAACCCATGTTTTAAAGCAATTTAAAACAAGACAGAGAAAGGACCTTGCTTTTAGCCAAAATGTCAGCCCCTGAAAGCCCACTCACCAGTCCACTGGACATGTCCAGTGTAGGTCCCAGGAAGAACCCAACTTGCACAACTAATTCACACGTAGGAAAGGAAATGCAGCCCCAAGGGATGACTGGGAAGACCACGAGGAAGGAGGAGTCGCCAGCTGCAGGGCAGGTGTGAGCACACGTTCAGGGGCCCCTCTCCAGCCCTGCTGCAGCGTGAGGCCCCCTGGGAAGCTTCAGCCGTCAGATTGAGGAGTAGCAATGACAGAGCAAAGGGAGCTCACACTTCTTGGGTTTAGGGACAGTTCAAAATGCTTCCACTTGCATCAACCCTTGAATCTCCCCAGTAACAACATGAGCTCAGTACTACCACTGTTACCCTGTTTCCCAAATGATGAAACTGAGTCCCATTTGTGCAGGGCCACATGACTGGGGGTAGGTGAACAGGTTGGCTCCAGAACTCACACTTGTCCAGCTGCCCTGGCCTCTCCCCTCTCCCTGCCCTGAGCTCTGGATGGTACCGCCCAGGTTTGGGAGCCACCAGATCCAGCTCTGGGCTCCTGCCATCTTTCCGTACCCCTGCAGCCTCTCCCTCTGCCTCTCTGTCAAGTGCTCTGCCTGAGTCAATTAACTGGCTGCACCATTCAAATATTTGACCAATATCCTAGAAACAGAGATTTCAGGGCAGATATTTTGCAGACATTGATTGAAGTGAACAAACATTTCGGCACAGAATAATTTATTGCTCATAGTCTTATTCTGCTGGGCTCTGCTCCATCCCCCTCCCACCCCTGTCCCCAAGGAGTTTCCTTTGTAGGGAAGTGGGGTGCAATCAGGCTGCCTCTGTTTCCCAGCTCACTGCCCCTCCTAGCCCTCCTGCTGCCAGTACACAAGGGCCCCACGCTGAAGGAGCACAAGAGTGAAGCGCTATTGAATCAGTGAAAGCAGAGGCTGAAGGGTACTTCATAACAACATCCAGCAGGGCAAGGGTTATTTTAAAGGAGCCAGTGACTGGTTTTTCTTCATAACAACAGCAGGAGTCTCTTAAATGTCCACAAGACAATGTAGTTGAGACTTCAGGAAGCACTTTGCAAATGAGAACTTGAGTCCTAGGATGCTGTTGGTCCTCTTAGACATCGCAGGGACAGAAAAGTTGTCCATTTGTGACAGTGGATGCTTATCGAGGTCTCGATGGGCCAGCTTCCACATTTGGTGGTCTTGGGGAGACAGCCTCTAGAATGGAAATTGGAAATGGAAAACCAGTCCTTTGAGAAGCTTGAGGACTTGTTGGGGAGGTAAGTGTGTGGAAAGTTGCTCATCCACCCACACAGTGTTTGGCGAACGCCAATGCTTTCAGTGAGTCCTCAGAGGCCAGAGGAGCCAAGAGTGCTGGGGGCGCGAACTGGGGCCAGGGCAGCAGCTTCACCCAGACGCGGACTCCCCAGAGAGGCGCTTCTAAGTGACTCACAGGTGGGGCGTGAAATGACATCAAGTCACACCATGAGATGGTCATTCCCTTCTCGGTGCTCTCTCAGAATTTCTATCCGTCAGTTCTGTCCAAGGAGGAGTGCAGTGGGGCGCTCACACTTCTAACACCTCTCTACCCCTGGCCCATCTCCCTACTCAACAAAAATGAGATGGCCAGAGCCTTCAGGTGCGAAGCCGGTACAGCTGACATCTAACCAGATAGGTTCATTTTATCTATTTTACAATTACTGTTATTTATGGCCAATGAACTGGTTTTCCCTTTGGCTCATTTCCTCTTACACATATTCTTTTATAATGATATTTAAAAGAAAAAATTGAATGCCCTGGGTTGAGCACCAGCTACAAACTGAAAGGTTGCGGTTTGATTCCCAGTCAGGGCACATGACCTGGGACCTTGTGGGCCAGGTCCCAAGTTGGGGGCATGTGAGAGGCAACCAATCAGTGTTTCTCTCCCTTTCTTTCTCTTTCATTTCCCTCTAAGAAATAAATTTAAAAAATTTAAAGAAAAAAATTAAATCAATTTAAAGAAAAATAGTAAATAATAATAATCCAAGTTGCACACAAATACGGCAAAAATTGGGAGGATGGCAGATGAATGACTGCAGATGGGGCACACTGGACACAGAAGAAAGCTGGCCTGAGCCGTTTCTCATCTGCAGAACGAGAGGGATGACAGGGCTCCTCACAGGGGCTCGGAGAGTCACATCAATACCCAGAAAGTGCTCAGAACAGGCTGGGCACCAGGCAAGAACTCAGGAAATACCAGCCCTCCAGTCAACAGGAGCACGTCAATGCAGCCACCTTGGAAACGCGGGAGCTCTGGCACCCACAAGGCCGTATTACTGATCCTGCCATTGGGATGAAGGGTGGGTGGGTTAGCGGGGAGGGCATTTGGGACAGCAGGTCCCACAGGAGCGAAGGCCCAGAGGGAGGCCTTCATGAGAGGTCTGAGGGGTGGTGGGTAAACCAACTAGGCTGCAGAAGAGAGAGGGTGGACGATGATTCAAAGGGTCTTGGGGGTCAAGCTTAGGAGTGTCAATTGTTCTTTCCTAATTGGTTCCAAGAGCACTTAGGAAGTGCAGAGAAAGGGCTTTCTGTGAGCTTGAGGGGTCCCCACAGGAATCCAGGGCAGACCCCCCTCAGACTCAGGCCTCCTGGGATGAGGAACTGGGACAGCAAGCTCAAGCACACTCTCCTTTCTCACAGCGTCCGTCTTCATTTCCTGTGACTGTGATTTAAAAAAAAAAATTACAACTCAATGGCTTCAAACCACAGAAATCTATCTTCTTATGGTCCTGGAGGCCAGGAGTCCAAAATGAGTCTTAAGGGCTGCAATCAAGGTGTGAGCAGGGCCGGTCACTTCTGGAGGCTCCCGGGAAGAAGCCTTTTCCTGCCTTCTGCAGCTGTGGTGGCTGCCAGCACTCGGCGGCTGGTGGCTGCGTCACCCAACCTCCTTTTCCCTGGTCACCTAACCCTCTCCTCTTCTGCAGTCAGACCCCCTCAGCCTCCATCTTTAAGGTCCTTGTGATGACATAGGGAGCATATAATCTCCCCATTTCAAGGTATTTAATGAATCACATCTGCAAAGTTCCTTTTGCCATATAAGGTAACATTCAGAGGTTCCGGGGATTGGGACCTGGATGTCTTCAATGGCCATTACTCTGTCTACCACAGCATCTTGCCCCTCTCTGAGCATTTGCCCCCCTTGTCTCTTTCTACCCCACTGGCTCCCTCGTGTTCCCAGCAGGTCCATGAGGGTCATACGGCCCCTTCTCCATCACAGCTCCCCTTGAAAGGTTCTTCTGTCTCAGCTGCCAGCCATCCCCATATGCTGGCTTTCCAAGTCCACGTTTCCTAGAGGGGGCAGATGGGCCAGCTTATCACTGCAGGTGGTGTCCACAAGGTGGCTGCTGTAGGTCGCTTGCAGCCAGAGATAGAGTTACCCCAGGCAGCCAGGACACAAGAGGGCAGCAGGGCCTCGAATCCATCTAGTGCATTTTTAAAGATAGACAGGCCAGTGGGACAAATAGAGCTCTTAGAACCGTGTATAAATATGGGAACTTGATATATGATAAAGGTGGCACTGCAAATCAATGGGGAAAAATGACCTGTTTAAGAGCTGGCGCTGGGAAAACTAGCTCGCCCTATGGAGAAAAATAAAGCGAGATCCCTGCCATATACCATACACCAGGGCGGACTCCAGATGGATTAAAGGCCTCAGTGTGAAAGGTAAACTATAAAGCTAAAAGGAAATGCGGGGTATATCTTTGTGACCTTGTAGTAGGAAAGGACTTCCTAGCACCCAAAGAGCACCAGCCATAGATGAAAAATTATCTCCATCAAAGGATTTCCAATGCAATGGTGATATATAGACAATGTTAACAACAGATGACACGTGGGGAGATTTTTGCAACAATTAAAATCAGCAAGGGACTAATGCTCTGAATAATATGAAGAATTTCTATAAGTTAATGTAAAAAGGTTGGAGAGTTTAGTAGAAAAATAGTCAAAAGGTATTTACAGGATGGGGAAGCCCGTGCCCAATGGACATTTGTAGAGGCACTGAAACCGACCAAAAATCAGAGCAATGGCAACTGCAGTGTCCGACCTCTCCACGCCACCCTGGGCCAGACTCCCCAGCCTCCTGCTTCTGTGGGGTCTACACACTCAGAATGGACTTGCGGATGAGTATTTCTGCAGCAGATTTGGTGGCCGTGAGCACTACCTTTGAACACTTCAGTGAAATGTTATTCCCTGCCACCAAATACTATTATTCTCCCTAATAGACCTGTATTACCAAAAAAAGTGCTCAGTTATTATTGTATTTCTAATTCCGTCAAAATGTCCTGTGGAAGTTAACGTTCTCTCTTGTCAAATAAGTACTAACACCATGTCCCCTATTTTGCCTCTTGGAGTCTAAAATATTTACTGTGGCCATTTACCAAAAAAAGGTTTGCCCACCCCTACACTAAAGAATGCTCTGTATCAGTTAAAAGCCACATACTGTTAGGTTAAATCACATGAAATCACCATTTTTATAGGCCAAAAATGGTTGAATGTCAGCAATTTCATATTATTCAACTTAATGGCATATAGTAGAAGAGATAAATCTTTAAAACCTAGTATTGAGTGATAGGAGAAACAGAATGAGGAAGCACAACACCATGTCGGCAAGTAAAAAATAATCCACAGCACCCGTGGGCATTGACACCAGTGCCTGCACATGCAGGGACATTTTGCAAAGCGGTCCTGGAATCGGAACCCTTTGGGAGAAGAGAGGGGGTAAGGTGCGGGGCGGTGAAAAGGAAAACCCAGTGTAATAACACTTACAGATGTTTACTGGGTGATTGCCACGTGCCTGGCCCTGCCCTAAAAAGCAGCTCACACACGTTAGCTCATTTACTCCTCATAGCACCGCAGTGAGGAGGGTGCCGTCAAGGTTCCCACTTTGCAGATGAAGAAACCAAGCTGAGGGATTAAGTAACATGCCCAAGGCCACTCAGCCAGCAAATGCTGGAGCGAGGATTTGAACCCAGGCAGCCTGGGCTCCAGTTTTGGTTGTCAAATCTGAAGTCCAGTGAGGTGAGCATAGTTCAGAGAGGTTATAGGTGAACCCAAGATATCCAAAGAAGCAAACCCCCCTTTTAGCTGAACCCTACACCCACTCCACAGAAATCCCGGCCGTTTCTTCCTCACCTTGCTCCTCCAGAGTTCAGAGCACTTCCTCAGCCCCTGGCCGTCCTCCAGGCACAGTGGCCAAAGAGTTTGGGGGTATGGGACCCTGTCCCTACATGGACTCAACCTGGAGTGGTGGGATGTGCCACTCACAGGACGAAATGGCCTACCAGGTGCACCCTGGGAAATGACTCCTGCATTGGTGCGCTCAGGAGGCAGCTAAGAGCTCTGGAGCAGACAGGTCTGAGTTTAATCCTGGCTTCAAGTTCAACTGCCTATGAGACCTTGACAGACCACTTCCATAAACAGAGGCAAAACACCTGCCTCAAGGAGGGGCAGTGCTTAGCACAATGCCCGGTGTACAGTAAGTGCCCAGTAAACTGCCATCATTCCCGGGTTTATTGACGTCACCTCGGGGACATGACCACTTTCCATTGAACCTTCTTGAAGGAAGGGCACTCAGGAGCAGCAGGGAGGAGCCTGCATCATCCTGTTTACCTAGTCGGGCTGTTTCCCCTTTAACCATCTTCCTACAGTGCCCCCCCAAACTTTATCTTCCCACTCATCACCTCCTGTGTTGTCTGCTTAGTCTCATCACCACCCAACTTGTGTTGTCTGCTTAGCCGACGGGAGCAGGTTGGCCACCCCCATTTTGTTCCTTATGGGGAGGTTCATGCTCACCAGCCAGCTCAGCTTCCATGTCCTCTCTGCCCTGCCACCCACACTCCATGCCCATGACACTGTCACCTCTGGGCTTTGGGTGCCTGGTTGGCTCAGAAGTTCACAAGCCTCTGCCTCCTTTGCCTCATTCTGTACCCCCCCTTTTGGTGATCACCAAATCCCCTGGAACCCACATGTCCACAGGTCCCCGAGATGTGAGCTGCATCACCCTTAGACCCCAGAAGGAAGCCATCCTTTCCTGAGGGGTTCACATGGGCCTAAGCAGCTGCCAGGGCCCTTCACCTATGTTATCCGAGTTCAGGATGATGCTACAAGGAAGGGGAAGCCTCCCTATTTTACCCATGAGAACATGGAAGCCAACCAGTCAGCCACCTACATCCCATATCTAGGACCTTTCTGTCAAGTCCCACCACCTCTGCCCAGAGGTGACCCCCCAATGTCTACATTTTAACCATGAAGTCCATCCCCCACTCCTTATTTTTCCAGGAACCTTAGCCCACACCAGCCACCTCTCCTTCATGGCCCTGTGACTCAGAATAGCTAATTGGGGCTTGGCTGACGTGGAGCCTGGCTCTGGCAGCCCTCTGTGATTAACACTGATTTCCTTTGGCTCCAAGAATGCTGCCTTCTGCTTGGCATAGTGTGGGCTCAGCAGGGGGAAGGCACTGGCCTGGGGTGACAGCAGAAGACAGAAAGCCACTGACCCCATCATTAGGATGTCGGTGGGATCCCCCCTGAGGATGTCCTATGGGGCCTTCTCCAGAAGTGGCATCTTTATGCTTTACAACAAGCCCTGTCAGTGCCCCCATTTCACAGATGAGGAAATGGATTCACAAAGGCTGTGTAACAGGAAGGGTCACGCTGGGCCAGGAAGTGGCAAGTCTTTGTGAGTCTGAAGTCCATGTGCCATCTCCAGGGCTACCCTGCCGCACTGGTATGTCGCAACAGCTATCAGGCACAGACCCTGCCCATACTGTTCTCTTTTTATAGATGGGTAAACTGAGGCTGAGACTCAAAAAACTCAAGGTCGTGTGGTTGGTTAAGTGGCAGATGCTGAACTGTCTCCTGGTCCAGTCTTTATTCTGCCCAGCATCCGTGAACCTTCCCATCCATATCAGGCACCCCCAAGTCTGTGCAGAAGTGGAACTAGGAGAGGATATGAGACGGGGTGCCCTGGGTTGGCTCCAGAAGCAGTTGGAGGGGCCAAGAATGGCCCAGTCACAGACAGTGTTGAGAGGTAGGCAGATTGCTATGTCAGGTAGGAGGGGGTGTGAGCTGGTGTCTTCCAGTGCTCGCTTGTGTGACCTGCCCTGCCCCGTGGCCTGCCTCCCGGGTGGGCCACCTCCCTACCACCCAGTGCTCCCTCCCTCGAAGGTTGGGGACTTTTGGTTGCTGAGGTCAGGTCTTTGTTTGAAGGACAGATAATTATTCCCACAAAGTAATCCCCAGCACACTCTGGCAGATTTATGGAGATCACCTCTGTGCCAGGAGCTCTGCCTTATCATCTTTCATTTCCCAGGCAAAGCGAGTGACTTGTTATACCACAGGCCACGTGCCCAGGGAACTTCATTTCCGGGAGTTCTCCAGGCAGAAGAAGACTGATAATGCCGGCCGGCGGGGGCGGGGCACAGAGCAGGCGCCGTCACCGTGCTGTCCCTTTGCCCGGCTTCATCTTTCCCCCCAAAGTTTCATGGAGCTCACCTGTCACAGACTGCAGGGACCCAGCTATGGTTCAGTTCAAACCCCCTAGGGTATCGATGGGAAAACCAAGTTCCTGAGCCGTGAGGGAGGCGCCTGTTCCCCAGGCTCGCCCGTTCGGCTACTCTGCCCCTGTTTTCTCCCCTCTCGTTACTTCCCGCCCCCCCCCCCCATCAGTCCTGAAGCTGCCTCAGATGCAGGAAGCTGTCAGGTCTGTCACGGGTAGGGGCTCCTCAAAATGCCCCACGGTCGTCCCTGGAGCCTGCCTCCCAAGGGAGCTTTCGTCACTGAGGGAAGGGAGTGGCAGGGCCTGGAAACTCACTCACCATGCTGAGGGAGGAAGGGGAGGAGGGGGGCCTGGTCCTGGAGACTCGGGTAGACTCTTCTGGTCTACCGCTCTGCCTCTTGCTTGCTGGGAAGTTTGGGGGCTCTCCTTGTCCCTCTTTGTAACACAAAGATTTTGAGCTAATTTGATTACTTATAAATGTTTATCAGGCACTCCTCATGTTCCCGCTTCTGGGGATGTAACCATGAACAAGACAGATAAAGTTGTGGCCCTCGCAGGATTTATAGTTTAGTGAGGAAGAGTGACAAGTACTTGCAAGAAAATAAAATGTGTGAGAGAGAGTGTGTGTGTGAGTGTTCACGCGCGCATGTGTGTGTGGTGGCAAATGACTGAGCTGCAGCTCCTTAGCCGGGGGGGTTGGAGAGGGCCCCTGTGATGTGGCCCACGTCTGAGAGGCGCCTAAGCAGCCATGTAGAGTTGCAGAGAAAAAGAATCTCAGGCAGCAGAAATGGCATGTGCAAAGGCCCTGAGGCGAGAATGAGCTGGGTGTATTTAAGAAACAGAAAATTAGAAAAGGGTTTAATGAGACCAGGGTGTGATGGGGAGCAGAGGACTGGGCGTAGGCCGTGAGTTCAGAGAGCTGGGCAGGGACCAATCACTGGAGATCTCGCAGACCAGAATAAGGAGTTGGGATTATTCCATTTGCTCTGGGAAGTCATTAACAATGGAGTAACTTCACTTGCATGAGGCTTTTAAAAGATCACAGGGAGATCTGCTGGGTGGAGAATGGGCTGGAGAGAGGGCGAGAGAAGCAGAGAGACCAGTGGGAAGGCCACAGGGTGAGCAGGGGAGAGACAACCCAGGTGCTTGTCATGCCAACCATCTCAGGCTCTGCTTGCCTGCCAGTCGCTCACAGCTCTTCCTCACCACCCCCGGCTTCTCTGGCAACCACCGTTCTTTAGAAGGGCTTGGTCATTGTTCCCAGCACCCTGTTGGCTTGGCCCGCTCTCCCTGCCCCTGGTCTTGCCTGCGGTGTCTCTCCCACAACTCTCAAGGTCAAGCTGTCCCAGGGGCTGGCCTCAGAGCTGCTCTTGGCATGCACCCCACCACATCCATACTCCTGCTCCACCCCACCCCACCCTCAAGAGCAGGGGGCAGGCAACAGGCACCCCAGAAGTGAAAGGAGGGCCTGGTTACCGCCCAAAGTGCAGGAGACAACGTGGCAGCGTGTAGGACTGCCCTCACCAGCTTGGCAACTCTCGTCAACAAGAGCCAAGCCCAGTGGGGCTGGCTCCTTCCTGAGGCTCACACTCGGCCCTCAGTAATTAAAGCCATAAGTCATCTTCTAACAGAGGAGCTACAGGCTGTGGCTGCCACAGCTGGCATTGCTTGGAGCTTAGTGCTAGGAGGAAGGGGGGCACATCTGGGTAGAGGTGGGGGCTGAAGAGCCAAGACTGCCCTCCGTTCTGGTTTCCGCTGAGGTGGAGTGTAGATTCTGAGGCTCTGCGTGGTGCTGGTGGTGGTGCCAGTGCTTCTGCCACAAACAAAGGGCTTGTGTCCTCTTTTCAATGGATGCTGAGAATCTCAAGCTTGCAAAATACCCCCCAAAGTTGCTGTCTCCAGCAAGATCCTTTGCTCCCCTTCTGGAAGTATCTATTCACAGAGCTTGGAGTGGAGGTGTCATAGGGTGCCCATCCCTTCAGCTATGCCGCAGAGCTTCCCAAAGAAACTGCCCTCCTGCCAAGAGAGGAGGGGTCTGTAGCCCAGGCCGGCCCCTGCAGTGAAAAAGGACCCCAGGCCATACTTGGAAGGACCATGAACTCTGAGTCAGAGGCTTTGGAAAAGTTTCTGGTTGCTGATCCTTCTCCCAGGCAGAAAAGGCAAGGACGTCTTTCTCCTGCTGTTCGCTTGCTCAGCAGAAGTTCCTGCCCATGTAAGCCAAGGGGACAGTAACGTCTTGGGACACCCCTCCCTGTCCGTCTGGGCTCACTCATCAACATTCTTAACGCCCACTTGGTTTGGGGCTCTGGGCCAGGGCCCAGGGACATAATGTGACATCTGGGACTAATGCTCAAGCTGGGAAGATGGGGACATCCTGGAGGCCAGGCTGCCAGAATGGAACGGCCACTCATCCTACCCACAACCACACGCACAGCCCTGTCCAGGACCCCTGGGCAGAGAAGCAGGCCAGGATTGCTGGCAAGTGTGAGACATTTAATATTTAGAGAAGTACAGGAACTGACATAACATCCCCCGCTGTGTGTTCACCCTCCCGCAAACATTTGACATTTGGCCATATTTGCTTCTGATCCTCTCTGTTCTTCTTTTCCTTTGTGTTTAATATGTGAAACTACAGATATTGTTAAAGGCACTTTTTGTTTTCATTTTCAATGATCTCAGATGCTTGGTCTCTGAGGACTGAGTAGAAAGGGCTAAAGCCTCTAACCCTAGCATGGCTTTGAAAAGGGGGTCCTGGACTTGAGTATGGTCTGTAGGGTTTGAGGTCACATTAAGGAATTGTTTATTTTGTTTGGTGTAATAATGGCGTGTTTCAGGCATTTCAGAATTCCTTATAAGAAATGTAGACAGGCCTCAGGCTGGTGTGGCTCACTGGTCATTGCCCCACAAATCGAAAGGCCACGGGTTCAATCCTGGGTCAGGGCACATGCCTAGGTTTAGTGCCAGTCAGGGCGCGTGTGAAAGGCAACCAGTCAATGCTTCTCTCTCACATTAATGTCTCTCTCCCTCTCTCTCACCTCTCCCTTCCCCTCTCTCTAAAATCAATGAGCATGCCCTCCAGTGAGGATAAAAAGAGAGAGAGAGATGTAGACAGTATTTAAGAATGAGCTAGGGATGAACTTTGGACTTCCAGCCAAGATGGAGGCATAGGAAGACACACTGTGCCTCCTCACACAACCAAAATAAGGACAACATTTTAAAAACAAAAAAACAACCAAAACTGACAGAAAACTGAACTGTATGGAAGTCCGACAACCAAGGAATTAAAGTAGACACAGTCATCCAGACCCATAGGAGGGGCAGAGTCAGGTGGCCGGGAGGAGAGGCGTCGGGGCAAAAAAAAAGTGACTGGTGGACCCAGGCACACAAGGTGGCAGCAGGAGAACCCAGCGAGGAGGCAGATTGTGGAGGGGTACAGCGTGCGAGGCGGTTGGCGACCGGGTGGTCCCACATTCTCATGCAGATAAACCAGGTGAAACTGGAGAGTAAGACAGACCGCACAACCCAGGGTCCCAGCTCAGGGAAACAGAGCCTCCAAACACCAATTGAAAATACTTATGGGGGTTGAGGTTCAGGGAGAGACTTCCAGCCTCACAGGAGAGTTCGTTGGAGAGACCCACAGGGTCCTAGAACGTACACAAACCCACCCACCCAGGAATCAGCACCAGAAGGGCCCACTTTGCTTGTGGGAAGTGGGAGAAGTGACAAAACCATCAGAGAGCGGAGCAAGTGGCACTGTTCCATATCAGACCCCTCCCCCACATACAGCATCACAACCCAGCTACTGGG
>PVIA01006450.1:0-40920 GCA_004024845.1 Tonatia bakeri
CCGTCACATTTCTTAGCTGACAACCCCCCCACCCCCCGCCCAGAGCCCTGGTCACGGGAACAGACATTGGGAACCCCGTGATCATCAGTCACTAAAAGGGGCTGTCACTTTGAAGTCCGTCTTGATCATTGGGAGCTTAACCAAAAGGCCCACGTCCATGTTTGAAAACAAACTTTTCCAACACGATTTCTTCACTTCAGTGAAACGTCACAAATGCACCTTCGGTGGGATTCTCACTGCTGGTCACCAGCGGCAAAAAGCGTCTCATGGTCGAGGGGTGTCTGAGGGCATGGTATTTGGATACGTGGCTGTGCTCCAGGCTGATCATCTAAATAAATGCCAATGTGGATTGAATACAAGCGATGCACATTTTAGAGTCTGCAGATCAGAGGCGCACCGGGATGCCACAAAAATCTCCCCGTGGGAACTGGAAAGGAAAGGAAAGGGCTCAGGGCGCGTGATGGGGAGGAGATTGAAGGCAGGAGGGAAACGTGCAGCGAAACTGAGCACTCAAGCTAGTCCTTCTCCAAGGGAGCCGAAATTATACACCAGTCTCATTTTAATTAGAACATTGTAGCCTTTTTCTCTCTCTTTTTCCCTAGAAGGGACTTGGGGGATTGTCTATTTCTTCCCCTCACAGTGTCATTCAGGGACTTGACCACAGTCACCCAGCTGACTTGCAAGGCCAAGGACGCACCACGGCCGAGCACCCAGACGAGCTGGGGGAAGCAGCTGGTGGCCCCTCCGCACCTGCCACTTGCTGTGCCAGAGGGGAGAGTTCTCGGCCAGGAGCCATTGGATTTTATGGATAGATGCTGTGGCTCCCCTGACTGCCGGCTGCTGTCTAGTGGTCTCGGCAGGAGGCAGGGTGCCCTGAAACTCGTCCTACTGGGCACCACCACAACAGGGTAGTGTGGTCCCTCTTCTGCTACCCACTTTCCAGAAAGGTGCCCATCTGGGAGGCCTGGCACAAACTGATGGGGGCGAGTTTCCGGCACCCTCTGGCTTTTCCAACCCCGTCACACAAATACCTTCGTGCAACTGCGTGGGGTGGCGATGGGCTGCCAGCGGTGGTTCAAGTCATTTGTCCCTAACAACAGACTTCCAAAGCCTGCAAACAGCTTACTTCTTAATGCACAAGTTAAAAAGAACCCAAGTTGGTCCCAGGCCCTGAATGTACGTCCTTGCGTGAGGCTGTAATTGATTGTTGGATGGGCTTCCACAGCCTTTATTTTCAAGGAGGCAATTTTTAGCACTGCAGGGAAACCACGACTCACGGTGTCTGTCTTTTCCAAATGCCCCACCTCACAGGACAGTGTGGAGTCAAGGGTTTGCCGGGGTGGCCCCATTGGGGTTCCTGTCCCAGTGCCCCCTCCAACGTGCTGACCTACAGCGAATCACTCAGCCTCCCTGCGTTTTCTGTCCCGCACCTGTAGGTCGTAAGGATTAAATGATGCGTGTGGAGGACAGAGCAGTGCCGGGGACCTGTCGGGGGCTGGTTTCATGGCGGCTATTTGTTACTGCGAGGCTCTTCCTTTTCTTTGATGTTTTACCTTTTGTCATTGCGTCTTTGGGTGTAAAGAACACACACACGCGCCCATCATTCCTGTGTTGAATCGCGCCTGCACATAACTGCCTATGGTGCCTCAGCCCAGATCTCTTCGGTTCTTAAGACACTTAGGATGCCGTGAGCCTCTTCCTCCGCTGCCTCCACAAACGCATCTCGAGCTTGGGGGCTCCAGAAAAACGGGACTTGGCACCAAAAGCTTTTCTCTGAAGCATCTCATGACTCTTCTCCGGTGCCTCACCTTTACCCCTTCACCCTGATTCATTTCTTTTTCTTCCTCTATCCCTCACTTTCCAGATCCCAGCCAGTCTGTGGAGAAGAAGGAGGGGAGACACGCACCCTGGTTTTCCAAGCTGGAGCCAAGCTGGGCTGGGTCGAGGGGAGGAGCAGGAGTGTGGGTAGCGAATGCTGGCACTCCAGCTTGAAGTTCCAGACGCGGTCCGGCCAACGCCGTGTCCTCCTGTGCACTGGGGTGGAATTAGCATCTGTGACCTGATTTAAGCATTGGAGAGACTACAAAGGAGGGACTCAAATGGAGACCGGTGCCAAGGACAAAGGTCTCCCTCTGATGTGTGGAAGCCACTTCTGCGTTTTGATCACACTGACACCCTGCATTCCCGGTCCCCTCCTTGCTGTTTCTTTCTCCTGGACAGAGCCTGCATAAAAAGAAATGAGCACATGTTAAAAAATCTGTCATCGAACCAGGGAATGAGAATAGAGAGGTTTTCTTCTTTTCCTTTCCCTGAATGTGTGGCTCTCAGCCTCACCATTTGGCAGTCACCTGCAGAGATTCTAAGACGTGCAGATGCCCTTCCTGGTCAGGGTGAGCTCCAGGCATCAGTGTCTCTTCAAGGCTCATGGGTAATGTTGCCAGAGCCCCAGGTCGAGACCTGGAAGGGCTGAGGGTCGTCGCTGAGCAGCTGTGGGTGCTCCCCACCGCTCCTTCCCCTTCGCCGCAGGTTCCCAGAACACGGTCAGCCCTCATCAGTGTGGCTCAGTTGGTTGTGTGTGGCCCTGCGAAGTGAAAATCGCTGGTTCGATTCCCTGTCAGGGCACATGCTGTGGGTTTGGTCCCCGATTGGGGTGCATACAAGAGGCACATGATGGATGTTTCTCGCCCTCTCTTTCTCCCTTCCTTCCCCTCTCTCTAAAAAGAAAGGAAGAAAACCTTTAAAATAGAACAAGGTCAGGTGACACCAAAGATGTGATCTCACATACATCTGTGTCACCTCCCAGCCAGAGGTTTGTGAGTAGGGCATGGGCCGCTGTCACCTGCCTCGTTTTCTTGGCAGTATTTTCAAGACCTGTTTCCAAGATCCATCTGAAACTACTAAAGAAGAATTATTACGGACATTCAACAGCGATTCCTCCAAAATATGACTTCAAAAAGAAGGATGAAGCGTAATCTTGGTGAAAATGTATCTCTATGGCTCTTTCCATTTGTTCTCCAGGCAGAATTTTTTTGTGTCTCCTTCACACATGCATACAGTATTAAATATTCATAATGGAGGAATTTGGAAAATACTTGTCTTCAGAAATGCAAACTGGAAGCAAAAGAAAGAATCTTAATGTGCTGTGGAGTGTGAGCCCCGAACACTCAGAGACGCTTCATTTGCAGTGAGGCCTCCACTACCCCTCAGGCCGGGTTCGGCAGGGTGTGGTCAGGAACCTCCCGGTGAAACGTGCAGGTAGCCTGGAACTCACCCCAAACTCCTCACTCTCTGGGGCTGCGGCCAATGACCTGAATTCTATGAAGCACCATGTATTTTGCTTGACTTCCGTTTTTCAAACAGCAGCACCATCTCTAAACTAAAACTGTCCACAGGATCCCAGAGAAGATAATTGTCCAAGAGGCCCCTATGGTTGAATGAAGTTGCGATGAGGCAGGTCGGGTTTGGCAGGTGGTCAGTGCTGGAGGTTCAGGGGAGTTTCCCCAAAGTTCACACCCAGCTGCCCCAGGGACCCAGACATCTGCGTGCTCTCTGCCCCGCACTCCCCCTGCGCTGCCTGTCCTCTGACCCGCCCCCTTCCCATTCCCTTGCCACCCCAAGGGCTGACCTGGCAAAGGCCTCATCTCACCAAAATACATGTGTTTGTCCAGTTAGTCATAGAAGAAATGTAGAACACGCTGGGTGGCCATAAGGTGAACTAATGTTTTTCACATTTGCTGGGAGCACGTGATGAGGTCGGGATAAGGGAATAAATTGTGTGGTGTGTCCCTGTGCTTGCCCTGGAGACTGGGGTGGGCAACTGACCACGGATGTCTGCGTGAGCCAGTCCCCTCCTTCTCTGGGGCTGGGGGCAGCTGAGAGAGAGGCCAGACTTCTGGCTCAGTGTCAGCAAAGGCCCCCTGGGTGGGAGCAGGCCCCGGCCCTGGTCAGAGGCTAGAGGTGGAATTCACAGGCTCCCAGTGTTTCTAAGGCCACCTGGGCATACGGGGAGCCCAGCATTCTTCGGGGGAGAGTCTGCTCTCGTCTAGATGAGTGCATGGGGCTTCGTGAGCCAGGATCTATGCTGGGGGCACCCCGGGGCATTTCCTGATCCCATCATCGCTCCGTCCACGAGTTCACTTTTAACCCCTCTGTTATCACTGAAACTTACATTCGTTCTTTCTCCCCTTCCTCATTTAAGATAGTCATGCTAGCCGCTACCATGGACCAGGCTCACAGGGTATCTGAAATACGCTGTTTCTGCCTGGAACGGCTTTTTCATGGTTGTCGTTGTTGTTGTTCAGAGTCTGTGGCCTAGACCCAGCTGCATCTCTTCCCCTGAAAACCCCTAAGTCACACCACCCACGGTCTCTCCTTCTTGGGGTCACTTCCTGAACGTGTGCTCCGAATCACGTTACGTCCCCACGTGACTACACTTTGTTCCAGCATAACCCCGTCCCTCCAACTAAACCGCCAGCCCTTTGGGGATGGGGAATTCGCGTATGAATTTTTAATACGCACTGAGGTCCTAAGGACATAGGAAGCCCTCAGTAACAGGAATTGCATTTCAGAGAGACAGGCCCCTCCCCGACCAAGTGGTCCTTGACAAAGCACTCTGACCCGTAATGAACTTGGAGTTTCTCAGAAACACCCACTGGAGCATGAACAGTTTAAATTACAAGGTCAGCTAGGAGGAAGACAGTAGATAAAATTTGAAAAACCATAAAGTAGCAATTTACGCCTGTCCTCCCCAGAGACCAAACGGATACATTATAACACAGTGACAAGTTAGTGTTGGCGTCTGCAGAGCAGCGAGTGCTGCACAAATACACTGTGCTGGGCCCATTTTCCGTTACTGTGAACTATGCTGGGAGTGTGCAGGTTCCTCCTTTAATACTGAACCCGCTGGCTGAAGGAAAACACCGCCAGGATCTAGAACTTGACCCCAAAATACTTCTTGTTCAAGAGATCAAGTGACCTAGTCCGAGGAAGTGAGAAATCCATGCCACGGCCACAGTTCTCCTTGGTCTGCCACTCTGTGGGGAGCAGAGCAGATGGGAGAAAAGAGGGAGACCCGGGCATTTAAAATGGGGCCTTTAAAATGCCAAGGTACAGAGGAAGGAAGTTAGCTTCCAACACAGTCTTCTCGTGGCCTAATTTGACGTTTCCTTGCCCACTTCACAATATTCCCTCGGTGCCTCTATGTTAATATTGCTAGGCCCGATTTTGGGGTGTTTACTTCTTTGCTTCTATTATTTTATGCTCTTCCTCTTTATTTTATGCTTACATCCTCCTTTTAATCTCCCCTCTCTCTATCCCCCAAGTTTTTAAAAGAATATTTTTCAATTAAAAAGTTGTTTGTTTTTTTTTTAATTTGAAATGCTCCAAGTGGAACTTTTAGTGAGAAAAGGATCGGGTTTCCACACAGCGGACCAGACCAGGGCTTCTCCCTCAGTGGTTGCTCCAGTGAGCTCCCGTCCTTGGAACGTGTCTGCCTCGGCTCGGACAGCGTCACATAAGGCAATACCTTCCCGTTGTACCTGCAACTCCCAGAAAGAATGCAACTCCCGGAAAGAAAAGCACTTGGAAGGTGGTCAGTAGCTGCAATGCTTAATCCATATTCATTACAGCCTTGACCCAGTTCACAGGATCATCCATGACCAGTGCCCAACATGGTGTGTAAAATGAGCTTTCCATTTCTTTTCCTTTTTCTTTTTCCCAGCACCCACCACTATGTGGCAGGCACTGGCCTAAGGATGCAGAGGATGAACAAACAGCCTCACTGCTCTGGTGGATCTCAGAGTTACAAAGACAGAAGGAAATGTGACCTGTGACCTTCCATGAGGGTTCCAGTTTCTGCCCCACCATCCTCCCTGTGTGTGAAACATCCTCCTTCTTGGGGGTGAGGGTGGAGGGAGGAAGGAGGGCAAGAGCAGTTGCCTACTATTCATCCAGGCTTAACGACCCCTGAACGGACATCGTTTGTCAAGCATGTGTGGGAAGCAGGCAACTTCAGGGCAGGGTCAGCGGCTCAGACAGCTGAGGAGCGTGAAGCCCTGGGGGACTGGCCAAAGATGACACAGCTGTCTGTGCCCCTGTGGTCTGTCCCCGTGCCTCCCACAGCCCCGGACGGTCCTGCCCTGTGAGCCTCAGGCTCTGGGGAGACCAAGGACCGAGGACCCACCACCTTCCTTACACATCACCCACTGCTCTGAACATTTATTGAAAAACTACTTCCGTGGAATTGTTAGATACTTTGCAGTAATTGTCTTAAATTTAATTTTCACAAAACTACTGTGGAGACGCTTTTGTTACTTTCATTTTAGGGCCGAGGAAACTGACTCAAAAAGGTCTAGTAGACTTGGCCAAGGTCACAGGGCTGTTACATGTCAGCTCCAAGACTGGAACCTGGGCCTAAAGTTACCATGTTTTCTCTAACCAACATGCTACCCTGTCCCTCTCTGGGGTTCTGCACTAGGAAGCCAAGCAAAGAAGAGGAACTCAGCAGCACTGGTAGATCTGAGAAAAAAACCCTGGGCATGTCTGCACCCTAGACCTTCCTCTTTCAATTCAACTCAACCAGCAGCAGGCAGCCGGGCTCTGGGGGGCTCTGTGGGACCACAGGAGACTGAGTAAGAGTCTTTGTCCTCTAAACATTCAAGACTTCGAAGTGCTCTACAGAACACAGCCTTGCGAATCATCACTTGCTTGTGTCACCACCTGCATTCATCCACTCAGTCACTCACTTATTCATGCAACAGGTGTTTTCCCTGGTTCAACAGTACCAATTGAAGGGAGGCAGTTCCTCAATTCGTGCTTACCACGGATAGGAGACAGATAAGTGATCCAGTACTTCCAATATTAAATCTCTTTCCCATGTGTTTTTTTCTAATCATTTAAAGAAAACGGGTCAACAAATTATCTGTATTACCTTTAACAGACATTGAAATAGCATTCTTTTACTCTAATGGGTAATAAGTTAAAAATTAATCCAAGAGGATAACACGGGAGCCATCGGACACAATTTTAGAATCCAAGCATTCTGTGTTATCACTTTCAATCTTTGCTTTAAGTGTCTAAAAATAGTTGTTCCCTGCTCCAATAAAGACATCTGAAAACCAAAATTCACAATATGCAGGGTATGCAGGATGATTAGTTAGCATGGCAAAATAAATTCCCTTTACAAAAGAATTCATTGTCCCTTAAAAGGGCGTAATAGAGAATGCAAGTTATTAGCTGCCTTAATAAAGAAATCTGTGGGCAGAGAAACTTGGGTGGGGATCCACAGGCCCGTGAAGACCCTGGAAGTACAATGAAGGTGACCAAACCAGCATGATGTGGCTTGAATTTCAAAACTGGGACTCATGGACAACTTTTGGAACAAACCCGTTGGACAGAGCAAGGACTGGATTCCTCCGTTGTTATCCAGGAGGCTGCAAGGCTTTGAGCAAAGAACGCAGAGGAAGGGGAGGAGGAATAACTGGGACCCGCCCGGGTTTTTCCCCTCCTCCCTGACTTCCTTTACTCCTGTATTCCAAGGCTTGGTGAAAGAAAATACGTTTCCAATTGAAGTTTTGTATTAGCAAATAAAGTTCTGTTTTCTTTCTTTTAAGCCACAAGGTTACAGCATGTGAAACCGAGAATTTTGCAGTCTTCGTAAGTCGGGTTGCACCGTCCTTCGTATGAGTGCACCCGGGGGGCTGCACTCCTCAACCTTCTGAGTTGCAAGTCCGCAACTAGGAGAGGAATTGTAGTGGGCTGAATGTGGGACGGGGCTCGACTTGACCCTCTCTCTCGCCTTCCAGCGGCGGGGCCCCGGAGGCTGCAAAGCGCACGCACAGCGCCCCCGCACGGTCGTTCCCTTGAGCCGCTTCCCGGGTCCAGACACCCCGCGCCGCGCCTCCTGGGCTCCGCGGGCTCCGCAGGGCTCCGCAGGGCTCCGCGCGCAGCCTTAATCGGGTCAAAACTTCGACCGGCGGCCCGGGTCCCGAGAAGGCCCTGCCTTCCCGCCACTCCCAGAGACACAAGCGGCCGCACCCGGAAGGCGGTCAGCGCACTCGCCCCCGCCGCCTTCCGCGCGGGTCCCGAGCTGGACAGGGGTCGCAGGGCGGCCACCGGGTTGGCTCCCGCCCGCGCCGGAAGTCCGCGCGTGCGCGCTGGTCGACCGGGGCGCGCGTCCGGCGCGGAGGAGCGGCGGGGGCGGGGCCGCTCGCAGGGTGTCCCCACCCCCGCCCCCCCCGGCGTTCCACGGTCGCCGTGACAACCGGAGCAACGGCGGCGGGCTCGCGGGTCCCGCGCCGCCTCCCGGCCGCAGCGCCAGGCAGGCAGCCGCCGCCCGGCCTTGCAGCTTTCCCCGCCTCCTGGCCCGCGGGGAGGGACAGACCCGCCCTCCGCCGAGAGTGAGCGGCGCCCCGGCCGCCGTCCGGGCGCGCGCAGCCAGCGGACGCGACTATGCCAAGATGGTCCTGCAGGCGCGGAACAAGCACCGCGACGCGGCCCCCAAGCCGCCCCGCGCCTCGCGGTCGCCTCTGAGGGGGGCGCCGGGCGCCGGGGAGCCCGGGCCCGAACGCGCGCCCCCGTCCCCCGGGCGCAAGGGCGCCGCGGGCAGGAAGGGGCCCCGCGCGGAGTCTGCCTCACCGCCCTCCGGGGGCGGCCTCGGGGGGCGCCTGGCGGCCGGGCTGCGCGGGGCGCTGGGCCTGCGGCGCGCGGGGCGCGGCCGAACCTGGACCACGCTCCTGCTAGGTGAGCAGCCCCAGCGCGCGGGCGCCGCCGGACGCGGAACTTTGAGCCGCGGGCCCCCCTCCTCCGCTCCTCTCCCACTTCCCTGCCGCCCAGCCCCGCCCCCGGTCCCCGCCAGTTTGCAGCCCTCTCCGACTTTTCCTGGGACGTCCTTATCTCCTCGTCCCCTTCCCTCGGCTTTCCCCAGGCTCAGGCCGCCTCGCTCCCTTCCCACCCGCTCTCGCTCTCCGCTTTTTAAAAAATGGCCCCGCGATCAACAGCTGCCCGGCCGGGCCGCGATCGGGCAGGTCTGCGCTGACGGGACTTGGGCACTAGCGATTGGCGCGCACCGGCCGCCTCGCGGTTATCTGGCCCCTGCCCGGGAGGGTGCTTTGCTTTGGGCTGGAAGCGATCCGTAGAGCCCAAAGCCAAAACACGTTCCCTGTCCTAGAAAGTTGCTAAACTTATAATTAAATTTTAGCGTCCTTGTTCTTCTTGGCCTCAAACACTGCCGGTGGCACTTTATTATTGATTCCCCTCGGCAAGTCACTTTCCAGCGTGGTTTGGGCGCCGGAACCTTAATCCTCCCCGCTGACAGGGGAACGTTTGGTGTGGAGGTCTCTCCTCTCCTCCCACTGCCCTGCACCAACCAAAATGATGATGCGAAAGGAGGCGCTGAACAAAATAAAGTTGAAACATTCCAGGTCGTGGACCGACGTCAGGTTTTCTTTGTTTTCTGATACGCATTCCGATAAGGCAAGTTACAGCAGTCTGGATAATAAGCCTAATTTTTCCACGTCAGCCAGTGAAATGCCCTAACACTGGTATTCTTATATAATGCCATTGATGGGCTTTGGCTACTGAATTATTTAACTATTGGCGATTTATCTCTTAATAGTCTTTCGTACTCCCTTAGTGACCCAAAAGAATCTGGAGTTCAATATAGGCCGAGAAAGAGAACACAGCTTATTAACTCCTCCTGAGACCACAGCCACCGCGTTAGAAATCACTCAGTTATAAACACCCAGTTATCCCTGTGTGTGTGTGTGTTAATGAATGGTCTCAGAAAGATTGATATTGTTATTGGGGTACTTTTTTCCCATTGTAGAATTGAGCGTAGAAAAATTCAGAATTTTAGTGCTGTGTGTTCTTCCTTGTTTTCAGTAGCAAGCTTGCAAAACCTTCCTGGTGTGTAGGTGAGAGGTAAGTTCACCTTGGGGAGGCAGCATGGTATAGGGGATGAGACACACCAGTTTCCTTCACAGTGGTGAAGTTTGGTGTAAGTTTCAAGTTATTTCCCTGTGAGCCTTTCCTGCTCTGTGACATGGGATTATCGCCTCCCTACATCATGGGCCTGTCCTGAGGAGCAGGACTATAGGGTGGGGTAATATACGGAAAGGCTCTTTGCATCCAAAGCGTTAGACATGTTTTAGTTGCAGCTGTAAAGTCTCGTGTGTAATAAATGAATTCTGGTGACAGGATGAAGCTGCATTTTTCTCGACTGGCCAGTGCGAGCGTTAACAGCTTTCTGGTCACACACAGAAGGGCGTCCCTCTGTTCAGAAGGTTACATACAGTAACACGTCAGGGTAATAACCTCTGGCATTTGCACTTGTGCCCGTTTTCTTGTAATTGCATTTTCTTTGACTCTTTCTATACTGGGTAGTATAAATTTGGGTTTAGGGATGCCCGTACTTAAATACAGTTAATTGTATTACTGTAACAGCGTGGCACTTACTGGACCCGCGCCTTTGGCTGGTGGAAGGAGGTGCGGTGAAGGAACTGCCCTGTGCTCTTGGGTGTACGCTGGCCACTGGCCAGCAGGTCTGTGGAGGTAGATGACCAGACCAAGGTCCGGAGACATTCTGTCCTTGCTGACCATCTGCCTAAGAGCACAGGACAGCCTGGGAGATGATGGTTCTGGAGAATGACGGGACCCTGGGGTATTTGGTTCTTTCTCTGGCTCTTACCCTCGGATCCTGCAAAGAGGAGCAGAGTGTGGACATTTTGAAAGCCACCTCATTTCCTATCTTCATCCCTCGCCCAGAACCGGTGAGAGCCGGGCCCACTGCGGGGTCTGTATTTAGTACAGGACTCTGCTGTGACAGAATGGCTTCAGTTATTATGCTCAGTAAGGTGTTCAAGAAGGAGTTTTCAAACACGATGCTCCTTGATGCAAGCACACATTTGAAGAGTTAGAAACTGATGAATGTCCTTGATGCAAGCACACATTTGAAGAGTTAGAAACTGACGAGGGTCCCTTCCTTGGTTTGCCTCATCCTTCATTTCTTCCCAGCCCTGGTGAGGAGCTCACTAGCTACCCAGGGGGCCCTTTCCACCGTGGGGCAGTGTTAAACATTGTTTAAAAATCCATTGTAATAAACATATGTCTCTTACTCGGGGACATGATTTACACTTTACTTGATGCTAACAGTTGTAAAGAAGGTTCTTGAAATGATTTTTTTAGACACTTCCACCAGGAGCTCCTGGTATCACCCGGGGGAGGCTGAGGCGCGGTCCGAAGGACCGACCACAACCCACAGTAAACAGTACGGTTCACGTGAAGGTCTGCTCACGCTCCTGAAATGCAGCCCTGTGCACACGTGGCAGTGTGTGTCTGTTTTTGTGTGTCAGTGCCCTGGCAGGAAGCATTTAATGGAGGGACTGTTTTCAGGACCGTGAGTGGGCCTAAGGCATCCACAGAGGATCCCGAAGCACCCAGGCGCTGTGCACAGCGGGCCGTAAGGGGAAGGGGGCGTCCTCAGGAGCTGAACCCCGGAGCTGGGCCTGGGAGCAGGGTGACCTAGAGGAGTGGCCCCAAATGCACGCTGCAGCCCCGTGATCTGCTGCTGCCTGTCCGTGGCTGACCCGCTGGAGACCCTCACAAGGGGCCCAGGATGCGATCTGTGGGGTCAGCCTCCTGGGGTGGGAACAAAGCAGAGGAGGGCAGAGGATGCACGCACTTGGAGAGGCAGCGGAGACTCGCCTTGTGTGTGCTTACGTTTACCCAGAACAGCAGTGTCCTGTGAGAATGCCAGCCCCCACAGTGTGCCCTGCACTCTGATTTTTCTGTCTGCCCTTTTTAAAAGTGCTGTGTATAAGCCACTGGGCTGATTTCCTGATCTGCTGTGATGACCCATACTTTGCAAACACCGCCTTAGAAGAACCGCGTTCTGACTCTGTATCTGTTCCAAACTCGTCAGGTGCCTGAGCAGAGCAAGAGCTTCTCTGAGCCTCAGTTTACACACACGTGAAAATGGGAGGCCTAGACTGGACTGGCGGCGCTCAGTCTCAGCTGTGTGCTAGTCACCTGGAAATGTGAAACAGCTAGCCAGCTTGGCTGGTGACATTGGAATCCGGGGGTGGGGTGGACTGGGGGAAGTGTGGGTAGTTTTCAAGTCTGATGTCCCGCCTCTCCCTAGAAGCAGACCATCTGGCATCCCTGAGCTGACCTTCCTGCTGCAGTAATCCCCCGGAACTGAGTAAATCTCCCCCTTTTCAGTTTGGGTGCACAGTCCAGTTCATGGAAGTTTCCCCCAGCCTCTGTTGTGTGTTCAGAACAGGCTCTGAGTTTCCGTTTATCATCTGTGGCTGTTATTTTAATTAGAGCTGAGAGGAGGTGATCCTTCTTGTGCCCATGTCCCTTATCATGGGTGGGAAGAAATAAGGGTGGCTGGAGAGGGCTCAAGAAATAATGGAAAGGGTGCTTTCCCTTGCAGAAGTGAAGTGTACAGGTTAAATGTGCAAACAGAGCTTGTTGGCAGTAAATGACCATCGTGAAAGATGCCGTTTAAAAAACAAACACCATGCAAAACACAACCTGAATGGGTGGTAAAAATTACGGTTTATCCCCTTCTGCGGGTCGTGCCTGGCTCATTCCCCTCACCTGCCTGGCTCCTGAGGTCCGAGGCACCTGTACCTCTGCTTTCAGCTGGTTCTTTCCTGTTTGGGCTTCACAATCTCAGCGCCAGGACATTTGCGGTTGAATAATTCTTTCTTTGGGAGGGGGCGTTGTCCTGTAAATTACGGGATGGGTAGCAGCCGTCCTTGGCCTCCACCTGTCAGAAGCCTGTAGCCCCTCCCCAGTTGTAACAACCCAGATGTCTGCAGATGTTGGCAAATGTCCCTTGGGAGGGGAAGCTGCCACATTTAGGAGCACTGCTTTTATCACCCACAACTTGGAAGAGCCTGGAAGCCCATGTCCTTGGAAAGATGCTAGACTTGCAAGGGGCAGGAGGGGGAGGAAGCTGCATGGGAAAGAGGGTTGAGCCCAGGTGTTGGGGACTGGGACCGGTGGGGGAGACAGCCCAGCATCTCAGTGTTGGCCTGCATCTCAGTCCTGTTGCTACACTTAAAAGATACAGATCTCCTAACGTTTCTTTTTGTTGCCTCATCTTTAAAACGGTGATAATAAGCGTTTCGCCTGGCTATGGTAAAGAATAAATAAAATGCAAAAAATCACTGTAGCTTCATTCACACCCACCGGGCGTTGAATGCCTGCTGGGCCAGGTGCTCTTTGTTGGGGGGGTACCACGGAGAACAGGACGGCTGTCGCTCCTGCCTCCTGGAAACGTCCATCTGGGGTGGGGGCAAATACATAAAAGTAAACTGCACATTGCAGGAAGTGCGGTGGAGCAAACAAGTGGCGGAGATAGATAAAAACAGGAACTACCCCTGTAAGTAGGGTCAGGAAGGCTTCCAGGGGGCTTCTTCTAGGGAATAGAAGGCTTCCATTCCAGCTGAGACCCAGTGGAACAGAAGACCCAGGCTGGGAAGTGGACCACATGGGCTGCAGGGGCAGAGTCGGCCCCTCGGTGAGAGGGACACAGACCCCGTCTCCTGAAGGAACTGGTTCTTCCCTGTATGGTGCAGGCCACTGAGGGGCGGGGCCGAGGTTCGTGTTAGTGAGATAGCTCATCACTGGGCCTGCAAGCCCGTGCGCACACGGCCAGGTGGGGTGGTTTTCAATTTTATTATTGAGGTGCTTAGTCCTAAATTCTCGTTTGCTCCTTCATCTTTTGCCAGATGGTACTTCACCCAAACTATTAGGACGTGACTCTTCCGGGGAAGAGTTTGCTGGTTTTCTTATTTACCATTTTAATGATTACTAGTCATCCATGTTAGCAAAAATTACAACTGTTTCTAGGTCAGCACCATTATGTGGCTCTTTGATTCCACGAAAGGCAGTCTCATTCCATAGGGGAGGTCAGTTCTGCATGAATGACCTTTCATAATTCAAGAGTCATTGAGTAGGAATGAGTTTAAACAGCAGAGTAATTAATTTTCAGAGCACACAAATCTACAGCTATTGTAACTGTTGTTTTTGCTTCCACGTGCTGTTCATTTTCTCAGCATTGTATTTTTTTTTGCACAATTATAAATTAGTCCACACGTCTTCGTGTTCGGTGCACGTCCTCACGTTTGACCCCCGTGCCGAAGGAACCGGTTGTCAGGTGCGTTTTCGGCACTGTCGCTGCATGCGCCCAGTGCTTGGATGGCATTCTGTCATGCCAACTTCCAGCAGCACGCGGTGACAGAAGAGCACAGTCACGGACGTCCCCGCAGAGGTTCCAGGGTGACTCATCGCACTGAGCGGGGACGCAGCTGTGTTTATCTTCAGGTCCAGGCACCGACTGAACCTGAGCATGGGTGTCAGTCACGTAACCAGTGACTTTTGAAAACTGTCCATCTTGATGCATTTTTAAAGGGAGACGATTGTTACCTTTGAGAAGAGCAGGCTTTATTCCCATTTCTGTGCCCACTCAGGTTTGCCCGAGGGTCACTGCTCTGCGCCCCGGTTTCCTGTTGGCCCCCGAGCGGTCATCGCTGCCCTCTGCAATGCCGCCTTCCAGCACCGGGATTGTCAGACCTCAGAGTTTTTTCCCATGTCTTCATGCTAATCACAATGTACTTATGTAACTGGCACAGTGCTACTGTCTTCCACTAAGTTTAACATGTTTTAAGACCTTATTTCTTATTCTTTTCTCATCTTTGATCTCCATGGAAACCATAAAAATCGAGAACTTAAAGGTTACCTCCTGCAGTTTCACAGGGGAGGAGACACATTGGTGAGTTCACTGGGTGGGGCTGGGCACTGAAGTTAAGGTCTTAGCACGTCTGTCAGGCTGCAGGTTTCAGACCTGCAGTCTGAGGCACTGTCGAGAATGCACTGATGGGAAGGTGGTCTCTTAAGTTCCCAAACCTGCTCGTTCTTTTAGGAAGAGCACAGCACCCCGGGGCCCCCTGCTGCTCCTGGGGGCAGTCACCGACTGTCCATCCTTGTGGTTGACCTGTCAGTCTCCATTTTGTCTTTGTGGGACTATTTGAAAACTTATAATACTAAGTTGTTTTTGATGCTGTTAGTGGGTTGTTTGACATTGTTATAAAAATAGAGTTAAAATAGTAAAAACAGTATCACAGTTTTCTTAATCATGTAAAGGCTAAGTGAGACACTGTGATATCCTCAGCAGTTTGCGATTTGGGGAGAACCCACAGTCTTGAAGTCGGATTGGCTTCTCTGTTAGTGCACTTAATCTCTGGTGCCGAGCGCGACGGGCCTGGCGTCTGCGGCGTGTTCGCGGGTCTCTTTCTCCTGCAGTGCAGACGCGCAGCCTCTCCAGGGCCCCACGGCGTTCACTCAAGTCGTGCAGTTTCTCTGCGCTTGCTCGGATGCATTTGTTGAGCTGGCACGTTATTTGGGGTGTATCTTATCCAGCTATTTGTTTTCAAAATACTGAAATGCATTCGTTAATAAGGAGAAAGTTACTTTCTGAAAATTACTAACGTGGGTTACTGTTCAATTTAGAAATATTTGTGCTCACGTTGCGTGAGGATGAAATCTTTAAAGGAAGCTAGAATGTAGTTCTTTACATATGCATATATTGGGTAACTATTCCGTTAGGTATTGCCTGTGTTAAAATATGTGTATACATAAATGTTCTAAACATGTGAGAATGTGTATGTTTCTTTGGCTAGATGCCTAACCCTAATCTGTTGGGGCTGGTGATGCACACATTCTAGGCTCCGTTTTTACATGTTCACTTTAAACCTTTGCCCTTGGTTTTTAAGTTATGTCTAGGACTTCGCCCCGCATGCCAGTGCCACCCTCCCCTCGGTCACTGGACTCCACCTGGCCTGTTCTGGGCGCCCAGGCCCCCCGGTCCCCCGGTTAGGAAGCTTTGCCGAAAGCCCGTCCTGGTGTCCATGGCTCTCTGAGAGCCAGACACACCGTGTGCGGGGCGGGCAAAAGGGGGTTCACAGTTATAATACAAATGAATAATTCAGTAGTTAACCAGCAATGATACAAGAATGAGCTCACGTCCTCACAGCTGTAAGCCTCCCTTTGCCCACCCCTGTGTATGGTGAGTGGGCCCTGTATAAATACTACCTCGTTATTGTCTCTGCCATTTGCACTCTGCACCAACGTCAGTGACGGGGACTCTGTTGTCAGGTTGGGTCCAGATCAGCACCCAGCATTTTTATAGCTAGCTGTCTTCTCTGCTGGCTGCTCCGCATAAGTCCCACCTAAGTTGGAATTACATCCTGAGACCCCTCCCCACTCCACTTTAATGAACCCGCCCTGACGAGGCCATTACTCGCCCGCCCTCTCAGATGCCTTGCAGCCTGTAGGCCTTGTGCCGTTTGAGGGCCTGAAATAATACGTGCTCTCTCGGTATTTTATGCACCTAAAACTTGCCTCGAAGATTTTATCTGCAAGGGCACAGATACTGGCTGGTGTTTCCTCAGTGTTCTTCTTGGTTCCTGCGGAAATGTGTTGAGCACCTAGTAGGCATTCAGATACGTGTTGACTTTGGAGCACTTGTAACTCACGAGCAAGTCTCGGGGCAAAAGGCGGAAGGAACCCAGCTTGCGGTCTATATGACTGTTTCCTTTTCCGGACCGGGTTCTAGAATGTCTTTTCTCTCCGTAGTTTACGCACAGAAACTGGGCTTTGTTTCATTCTAGGTACTGCAGACTAGAAATATTTCTTCATGATGTTAATTTTATTGTTCTGTAGATATCTGCCTTTATGTGATGGGTCTGCTTTGGGTAGTTGATAATGCTTAGATGTGGTTTACGTGTTTAGCTGTTTATTTAGTTGGGTACATTCTGTAATTTGTCTTACATGACGATAGTCACTTAACAATTCAGTGCAGTGAGGTGGCCGGTCCAGGGTCGAGAGATGTGGCCGCCGTGATGAATTCGGCCGTGCTCATGTGCTCAGCCTCCAGGCGCTTGCTTCCCAGCCGGGGAAGCTGTTGTGGGCGAGACTCGCTGGTCAGGGCAGGGGCCGTGGTAAAGGCATTGCAGCCGGGGTGGAGGATGAGTGTCACAAAATGCCATGGTTTCGTTCCCTTTGGCTTTTTCAGGCAGACGCATGGGCACAGCATCGGGAAAGCACGGTATTTTAGGGGCCGTGGCCCAGCACAGCCCGCACAAGGCCGTGCGGTGGGGATGGACTGGAAACAGGCCAGTTCGTGTGTGGGGCCCACGGTGTGAGCCTTGGGGGGCCGAGGGGCAGTTCAAATGAGGGGACTAGTCACTGGGTCTGTCCGTGTGTACGCTGCTGCGTCTCCAGGGTGAGTCCACATGGGACAGCTGTGCTCTCCGTCACTGATTCCGGCCCGTGGAGAGAAGCGTCCCCCTCCAGAAGGACCCTTGGGAACGCTGAGAAGCTATTGGTCACATCGGGAAGGGACTGACTGGAGAACTGGTCGAGGTCCTAACAGATTGAAGGGACATCCACAACCTCTCTGTCATTTTGTCACTTGAGGGTTAGGGAGGTTACATGGATTAACCTCGATCTAGAAATAAATTGTGTTTTTAAAATTTGCGAGTCATTTTGGACTTAGAATGTATTTCTCCATGTGAATATTGTTACTAGGTGCAGTCCCACGTGCCCCCCCGTGGGAAGGGAAGCAGCCCTGTGAGGGTGGCAGAGACAAGCCGAGGTTTGGGCTCGGAACCCCTGGGTCCCCAGAGTTCTTGCCGTGGACCAGCTGTGTGCCTTCGGAGGAGGCGCCTCTGGAGGCGGGCCTTCTTCACTCCAGTGAGAGGCCCTGTGGACCCACTCTGGGACATTCAAGGCCAAGACTCAGCTGAGGAATCTCAAAAATGCAGAGCTCAGGGCTCCACTTCCTGGTCATCCTGCTGGGGCTGGGCAGGGCTAGAGAGGGCCCCTTCCCGCAGCTTTGGGAGGTAGGGGGCTGGGTGTTGGGTGGACAGGGAATGGGGCTTGGGAGCCCTTGAGGATGGATTGGAACAGTAGGGAAGAACCCCATGTCCCTTGTCTTTCTTTGTTCCCGCCCCCCTCAGTCCAGGAAGTGGGGTGAGGCCCTGGATGTGCCTGGGTGGGGCTGTGGAAGGCAAGAACAAAGGCCAGGACTGGCCTTGGGGGCTGGGGCTGCCAGGGGCTGGGAGGAGGCATGTTGGGGAGCATGAGCTGCTGGAGGACCAGGAACTGCGGCCAGGCCGCCCTGTTCCCACTTGGGGTGCCCCAGCTCTGGGCACCCCAGCGTGGGAACCTGGGCTCTAATTTACACTGAGTCAGTGGTGACTTTTTTGGGAGAGAAAGGAAAAACAAACCATTACATGCACACGTGTGTGTCTGTGCCCGTGTGTGTATCCATCAAAGTGTATTCATCTTTGGTGTGTTATGTGGACACGAGTTTGGGTTATTTCATTTCCCCTTAATTCTATGAAGTCGTGCACATGAATTCAGCAAACCTTTGAGTCTGGCTGTGTGCTCAAGTAAAGTTCAGTGATCGTTTCGACCCTCAGGGAGTTAATACTCTATTTTGTTTAAACAAGATTCTGATAACAGAAAAAGAAGAATTTGCAGTGAAGAGGCTGCTCGAGTCCCAGAACACTGAAAATTAATATAAGCTGCCATACAGTCCGGTACAGAATTTCTTCCATCAGAACGTGGTGGAGTGTCCAGTTCAGTTTCCGAGTGATGGAAGTTTGTGCTCCCAGCAAACCGCAGAGCCTTCCGGAGCTCCAGCCTGGGTTGTGGTCCCCCGATTCTGACCACAGAGCGAAACTTCTTTCTTGAACACCTTTTTGTTATTGAATAAGTTTGAATTTTTTAAGACTTAGTTTTATGTTCTGCTTTAAAAAAAACTTGCTATATTTACTTGAATACCTCAGAGTGAAAAATATATGTGTTAACATGGAAAAAAATGGATTGTCAGTCTTGTGACACTCCCAAAAAAGTATAAATGGCTTTGATAATCCCTTGAATAAATTTAGAGAAAACCAGTTTTAATCTGCTTGGTAGGCATGAAGGCAAGAAAAGTTCTTTAGGGGTGCCTTCAGAAATTTTTATCATTTCATGTGTTTATGCTTAAATTACATGTTCACGAGGCAGTAAGTATCTGCTTGTGCTTTCATTTTCAAATGACATATACATATAATTTTTTCCATTTTGAATAAATTAAAGCATAGCTCTACATTTTTATATAAAAATAGCTTCTATAAAATATATTGCCTATATGAACAGATAAATTGCAACATTTTCCCTTTTATCTTTAATATAAAAAAAAGAAGGGGAGTAAGGAGGTTTTGGCCTTTGTCTGACCACCCCCCCATCCCCAGAAATGGGCCTCGCCCTCTCTCTGCCCCCTGCTGTGTTTCCTGGGGCGGGGCTCTGGTGTGTTGTGGGTCTGTGTTTTCCAGTGTGGACCCGCCGCGTGGGACAGCTGTGAGGATGCGCTGAGTTTAGCTCACGTGAAGCACTGCAGGTTCCTGGCCTGTGATAAGAATCCAGATGTTAGCTGCTGTCTGATTATCACTACTCAGTTAAAGTGAACAAAGGGGTGCGAACATTGGGCACATTATGAATTGACCCAGGGACTCCAAAGAGTGCCATTCAAATGCCTGGGATTGTTGGCCTTGGTGCCGCAGGAGCGGAACGGAGGGGACTGAGGGAGGTGTCCCAGGCCTCCCAGGGCCTCCTACCCCTCCCCTGAGAAGCCCTGGTACTCTGAGGGAGTAGGGGGTGATGACCTTCAGAAATTCTGTTTATCCCTCCAGAATTGTAAAGGTCAAAAGCCAGTCTAAAGGTGTGATGTGAAATGCATTGCTGTTCCAGTCAGCAGAAGACAGGATGCCTTCTTCTAGAGAGTCACTGAGTATTCTAGAAGTTTCTTATTGCCAGACAGGAAGAAGAAACTAACAGCAAATTCTAAAATAGGAGCAACATTATTATTTTTAAATAATATTGTTTCATATGGAGGCTTGATGATAAACCAGAAAAGACTGACAACTAATAATTTAGTGAATAAGCCACAAATACATACATTACAAAATAAATACAATTGAAAAAGAAATACATTAACCATATCCAGTATGTGTAATGAAAAATTGATTTCATGGATATTAGCAGAAAAAAATGTTAAATTCCCAGGAAAATGTAACAAGAAGTATGAATTGACTCTGTATTAAAGAATGCATTAACTCTACTGAAGGGATGTTTGTCAAGGCAACTGAAAAGCAAGATGAATACTTGCAGGTACGTATCATGTTTATGGATATGAACGTGTGGATTTGCATTGTAAACATGAGGATTCTTCCCACATTAATTCATAGATGAAATCCCAGTTATCTTTTCAAAAGGATTACCAGAGGAAGACAAGTCCTGAGTCTGATGGAGGGGCATTTGCACGCCGTGAGGGAGGAGTGATGTATTCAGAACGTTGTTACTAGATCTTTGAGAATGTAAGCCCCAGATTTCATCATGGTGGGTGAAATCATTAACCAGAAGGGAGTGGGTGGTAGATTTGTCAACAATAAAGAGAATCAGAATTTGCAAAGGTCAAAGTGGCATAAACAAATGTCAAATGACAAACCTAGTTAAATATTTGCAGTTTCAACAATCTAGACAGTTAACTTTATTTTTTATAACCGCTAATATCGCCTAGGCAAAATGTATTTTTTTAAAGCTAAACACTTCTTTAAGAATAGGCAAAAGATCTGAGCTGTTTGGGTTTATTTCTAAGAGTATTTTCATCGTTCAATTCTTTAGTAGTTATTTAATCGGAAGACGGCAGTAAGACTAACCTCATGATATGAGAGAATTGAATGGTGTTTTCTGGATTCATCTTAATATGTTCTTTGTATTTGGACAAAAAGCAAACTATTGATTCTGCTAAATATCAAGAATCCAACCGAGTGAATTTGAAAGCTGTAATTGGGTGATTCATGAACTGGGAGACATCCCATCCAGCAAGCAGGAGGGGGCTCCACTAGGGCAGTAGAAGAGGGAAGGTTTTTAAGGCAAAAAGGAGGAGTGAGATAGAAATTATGAGCAAAGAGTGTGTTGTTTCAGCCAAGGTTGCTCCCCAAAGGGGAAGGGAAAGGGCCTTTTTGCAGCTGCCTCTCTAGTTCTGATGGGTAATTCCAGGTTAAAGGCTGCGTTCCTGGGCCAGCCAGCCTCCTGGGCCGGCCGGAGCTGCCGCTGGGGTAGGCAGTACGTCTGGGTTCGCTGACGTGAGGCTGAGCACGAGTGACTCCATGTTTGGTCTGTCGTCTGCCTTCTACCGGTTCTCACATCCTCTCTCTTACCTCCTTTCTCTCACCATCTCTTCCTTCTTCATGTACTTCATTTTAAATTTGTCCAAAAAGAGTAAAATTTTTCAGAAAAAGTCCAGTGTTGCAGCAGCACATAAAAAGTGAGAGTTCACTGTTGTTCCATCCCCAGTCTTGTTCCGAGTTCCCTCTCATTGCTGGTTCTCTTCCTGTGGCAGCTCTGTGTGTGGATGTTGCCATCAGAAGGGGCCTTGCACAGGTTTGGACAAATAAGAGGCCTTCGTGTGTCTTGCTGAAAGAGCAAGTGAATGAAAACTGTAGACATATGCTTAATGCCTTTATAATTCAGCCCGCTGGTATTTTAAGCACAGTCCCGGGGCTGCTTTTGCAGAGAGAGTGTTCTCCCGCCCCCGAACAGTTCACCGTCTGCGCACCCCGAGCCGTGCGTATCTGTGTGAGGGCTTTCTGCAAGCTGGAAACAGTGCTTCCTGTCACCGTAGTAATGTACCTTTCTTTCTCTTCCAGCCGCCTTTGCTGCCGTGTTGCACTGGTAAGATTGTCTTTCTCTTGTGGTCTGTTTTATGCAGATGGTGATGACTCACCGTCACTGTTTCCCATAGCTATAGGGGAATAATTTCGGTGTGATAAGGGTGAATATACGTTATCGCATGCAACACAGTAGTCTGAAAAAGTAGTTTAATTGAAAAATCAGGGTCAGAATAATGTAATTTTTTTAATGAAGAGATTCATTATTGAAGAGGTTAGATTTGAGACTCTGCTTTGCTCTGCATTAGTGTGGTGTTCGTGTTGAGAAGAAGATTAATTTTTTTAATCTTCTGGATAGAAAAATGAATTCCATTAATCAGACATTTCTGTAATGGTAACTCAGTGACATTTGTAGTTTATAATTTTATTGGACTTGGCTTGGAATACCCTGGTTCATTCGGATTTTGAAATCTAATTTGAATGGTCTTTTTAGTCGAGAGAGATTTTAGTGTAACTGTAAGACGTGCCGAGCAGAGAAACAAATACGGGTACCATGGTATTTGAGTTTTACCACAGAATTATCTTCAAGTTATGAGATAATTTTACTTTTGCTCTTAGTGTTTCCCTCAAAAATAGTAGCGTCCCCATGCCGCAGCCGCATTGCTGTTGTGTCTCCGCAGGAGCCACATAACACACCTCTTTGAAAACGACCGTCACTTTTCTCACCTCTCGACCCTGGAAAGGGAGATGGCGTTTCGCACTGAAATGGTTAGTTTCATGTGGTATTTTATTGTAGCATTTCAGGAATTTAAAAACGTTAAGCTTTTTCTTACGGAAATTCTCAAAGATGTTCCAGAGTGGAAAGAATATAGACCCCTTCCACCTGCACATCCCCGGCGTCAGCCCCCGGGGACTCACCTGGCTTTCTGCGCTGCACCTCCGCATGCCCAGCTGTCCTCAGGGGACCGCAGGCACGGTGTCGCTCCATCTGGAAGGACTCTCACGGGTCTCTTTTGGGAAGGACTTTTTTCGCTGACCATGAACCCTTGTCACACTTGAAAACAGTGAACAGCAACTGCTTAATAACATCAAGTGTCAGTCACTCTTTAAATATCCTGATTGACTTTCTTTTTTTTTTTACACTTGGTGTGCTGGTGTGTTTGAGTCAGGACCCAAACACTGTTGATGCATTGCGTTTAGTTGATGCATTTCTTATTTCTCTCTTAAGTCTTTCAATCTATACATTCCTCATCCCAGTTTTGTTTTGTTTTCCTTGCTATTTATTTTTTGAAGAATCCTGGCCATTTGTCCTATAGAATCACCCACAATAATTCATGTTATTTATTATGTTCCACTGTCCCAAGTTTCCTGAAAATTGACAGGTAAGAGTCTATGCAGCTGAATGTTTGATTTTTTTGGGGGGGGGTTGCAGGAATACTTCATAAGCAATGCTGTGCATTAATGATACCACGTGCAGAGGCACCCCGTACCTGGCTGTCTCACATTCTGTGATGTTAGGATTGATCAGTGGCATTAGTTACTGCCATCAGCTGGCCATCAGCCTAGTCGGTTATTTTATTGGGACTGCCAAATGGTGATCACCTATTCTATTACCTTTTCTGCACTGTTAACTATAACTCTTCTGTAAAGAACTTTCCTATGATACTTATTTGGTTTCTTAGAGGTGTGCTTCACACAGATAAGATGGGTTAATTCTTTTTTTTTTTTAATTTTTATTAAGTTCCAACTATATATATACATATATATATATATATATATGTATATATGTCTACTAGTGAGAGGAATGGAATTCTTTTTAAGTCATTTTTTTAATTTTTATTTTTTTTGGCACAGATTTTTTTTTTAGATTTTATTTATTTATTTTTAGAGAGGGAAGGGAGGGAGAAAGAGAGAGAGAGAAACATCAATGTGCGGTTGCTGGGTACCGTGGCCTGCAACCTAGGCATGTGCCCTGACTGGGAATCGAACCTGCGATACTTTGGTTCACAGCCCGTGCTCAATCCACTGAGCTATGCCAGCCAGGGCAAGATGAGTTAATTCTTACTTCTTCCTGGTTATCGCTTTTCAGAAAAATCATTCGGTCCCCTGCATCTTCTCACAGTGGCCGGTGGAGTTCCTTCTGTAGGAGCATCGTTATGATCTGATGGGTTTTCCCGTGTTCTGTGAGCTCACCTGCCAGTAGGTGGTGAAAGCCGTGGCAGTGGGCTCTGCGCACCCTTAACCGAGCTTGTATTCTGTAGCTTCCTGACTTTCTGGGGCTCTGAGACATCCTGTCTCCTGACCTGGAATCCTCTGGTTTTCCAGGAATCCCCCTGCCTCTCCAGGGCGGATGGTGTTTAGAGACCACAGTTTTGTTGCTGGAGACGCTCACTACTCCTCAATTGGCTGTTTAGTGAACAGAATTAGGAAACCAAAAGGAACCATTAATTCATCTTCATATTTTTAAATTCAAAGTTGGGATCTCCTGGGTTTTACTTATTTTACATTAAATTTGTAACTTTTCTGTTAATCTGAGAATCTTGGGTTTGAAGTTACTTATGTTTGCATTTCAAGTTGGCTTTAGGATATACAGTAGGGATGTACAGTAAAATCATTATATCTTAAAGTTATTGGGAATCCTATCCCAATTTAATAGTTATTTTTTTTCTTAAATTTTTTTGATAGTTAAGGATTAAAATTTTTTTTGTAATTAAAGAAGATATTTACATTATTCCAAAAATTAAACCTACAAAACAAGGATTCACATAAGCAGTTGAGGAAGACATTTTTGGCTAGGGAACAATTTGTGGTTCAGGGTAAATTTAAATTCTGTAGTAAATCATTCACCCTGTCTCTAAGATAATCTTCTGTAACACTTACATTATATGGGTTATAGGGTTTTCTTAAATGAAGTATGTGGAGTTATTTTATTTTTTTAATGTGGAAACTATTTTTGAAGTTCTTTTGAGCCCAGTTGCTTCAGTTAAGCCAAGGTTATATAAAAATATGTAGGTTTTTTATTTTTGCAACCTAAAACTTGATCAGTGGTTAGAAACCTGTGGAATTGATTGTAGCTGTTAACTTGGGTGATTGCTTTGCTTTTCAAAACCAGTGCATTGTAAGTTTTTTAAAGCCAGTGAGACGTATAGTAGTTACGCACTTGTTGTTGTAACTCTGACATGTGCTTACTTCAGGGATTGTATTACTCCTACTTCAAGACCATTGTGGAGGCACCCTCCTTCTTGAATGGAGTGTGGACGATCATGAATGACAAGCTGACCGAGTACCCGCTTGTCATTAACACGTTAAAAAGGTTCAATCTCTACCCTGAGGTAAGTTACTTCTTCACTCGTGAGTCTCTCACTTTAAATAAGGTGTTATTTGTATTAAAGGCTAATTCTAAATCTAAGGCATGATTCGATACATTACATTTTACTTCATTTTTAAAAAGAAAATGTATCTTTTCTTGGAAAGAAGTACGAAAAAAATCATCGGCTTTGCAGGGCTCAGCGGGGGCGGAGGGCAGTAAGATCTGGTGGAGACCGTGGGGCCGTGCCGGTGCCCTCCGGGCTCTGGGTGACACAACCTCGAGCCTTCTCCAGGGCCCTGCTCAGCCATGCCCTCCTCAGTGCCACCGCGGTGGGGCGGGTGGTTCTCCGGTTACGCACACTCCCATGTCCCCCTTCTTAATGGGATCCTGCGCTGGACAGCCCGGGCTGGATGCCACAGGCTGGATGCCACGGACACTCCGCAAGGGCGCAGGCCCTGGCTGGGCAGCAGCGCTGCGGGGCTCTCGGTCATTTCCTGGGGAGCAAGAGAGGTGGACCTCCAGGTCAGCGAGTCAGGGGTGGACCTCCAGGTCAGCAAGTCAGCCCCACTGATTGATGAGGCCACAGAGACCAATGAATAGCCCCCACAGTTCCGTGTTCTCCTGTTCATTAGCAGTACTTCCTGTAACCGTGCACACCAGCACTCGGATGGCACGAGAAAAATGGGATTGCACGGCCCGTTTTCTTTCCTTAAGCGCCTTTGGTCTTTCAGACCATTTGTAACCATTTCCCTTTGTCATCCTCTCCCACGGTTTCCCTTTAATGGCTGTGTGTACAGTGCACCATTGTGTGTCTTCTAGTTTGTTGTCTGTGAGAAATCTGCTTGTTTCCAGCCTCTTAACGCAGGCTTACGCTGCCGTAGCCATCTTCGAGCTGTCTTCCCACGCGCCCGTAGTTTTCTGCGCCGGGCTTTGCTGACGTGGAGCTGTTCAGTTCAGCAGGACGTGCGCTTCAGTGGCCGTGGCACCTCTCCCCGAAACGCACTCCAGATAGGTCGCACTGATTGAAGTTCCCGCCAGCGGTGGCTTTAAAGTGCTTGCTCACCTGAATCCTTGCTAATTTGATGAATTCTTTGCTCTGCGTGTGTATGAATTCAGCGAAAAACGCATCTTCCCTTTTAAAGATGTATTTTCACGCCCTTTGTCTTGTCCCATTGCAGTTGCACGAGAGCTTGTTTATTGCACGGGGGATGTTGGTGCTGTGTTACGTGGGTAAAACATTTCTCCCGGCTTTTCGCTTGCCCTGTAGCTTTGTGCAGGATGTGTGTGTGCTTCTTCTGCATAGAACTGCCTTGTCTGAATCTTTTTAATGTACGATTTTTCTTTCATTCATGTGTGTAAAATATCTCCATTCTTTTCAATTGTGGCAATTATATTTTTACTATTTACCTCTTTAATTTATCTGGGATTTGCTTTGCGGTAGTGTGGGGTAGGAATCTCACAGTCTTCACAGTGGTCCTCTGTGGAACCTGCCACCTCGCTGTGTGGCCTGTCCTCTCCCCACGTGTGTCATGACACACAGCATCGTTACACATTGATGCTGCTTCTGTGTTCGGACTTCGTGTTTCGTGGGCCGAGGTTGAGGTCGGGAAGCAGACTTTGAGACTGAGATTTCCTGCAGGACAAGTAAGGGGGTGTCCTGGGGTCTGGGCCTGAAGGGGGAAGAAGGAAGCAGGAGGGGGCGCTGTGAAGCAGTCACTACAAAGGCCTCAGCCAAGCCCCGCCCCCTCAGCTCTGCAGTGGGGAGGGCTCTGCAGAGTTGTCCCTCCTGTCCTGGAGGCAAGGGCCCTGCGACTAGTCAGTCATTCAAAGGGTGCTGTTGTCTTCGGATGATGTTGAGCAAATTTACCCTTTCGCAGAGGGGGGCTCCTAGAGAGGGTCTTAGGGGAGGGCTGGCAGCCCCACCCCCCAGCTGTGGAGGCCTGGGAGCCTCAGCCCTAAGTGGGTGGGTGGCAGCCCACCACTGCCACAGGGGTCAGTCACACCAATCTGTTTGGCTGTTCTTGTGCCTGGATCGCACTGGTTCCCTCGTGAGTGGAGCATTCGGTGTGTGTGAGGATGGTCCCTCCCTCCTCTCTGTGTGGTGGTCCTTCCAGATAACAGTTCTGGGCAGGCACTTGGGATGTTGATTAGTGTTGTTTTATGTTTATGAATTCATTGGAGGGAGAATTCATATCTCGAAAAATTAGACCTATTCAGGAAGACATAGTATCTTTCTAATTGTTCAGATCTTCTTTTATGTTGCTTAGTTGAGGTTTATAGCTTTCGAAAGTGGAAATCTTACGTGCCCCTGGCTGAATTTTCTGTTGTCCGTGGGTGAACGGTGGGGGCCCACCAGTGCGGGGCCTGTGTTGGGGGCTGTGAGGCCCTCCTTCCCAGGGTCCAAAGACGCCAACTGATGCTACCGGAGGGGAAATTTTGTAAATTATGAAGTGTCTTAAAAATATCCCAGTAAGGAAACTATTCAGGATCATGTCTTTTCTCCTGTTGTCTCTATTTTTTAAAAACTAGGTAATCTTAGCCAGCTGGTATCGAATTTATACCAAAATAATGGACTTGATTGGCGTTCAAACCAAGATCTGCTGGACAGTGACCAGAGGAGAAGGACTCAGCCCGATCGAAAGCTGCGAAGGCACGTGCGGCTCCTCGCAGCCTCGTCCGCGGTGGGCGGGTGGTGGGAGGGCGGGCCTGCCTGGCCTCCCTGGGGTCAGGGGCCGTGTCTCCACGCAGGTGGCTGGATGACCGGAATTGCCCTGGGGCTGCTGCACTCACCTTCTGTGCCCACAGGGCTGCACTCCCTGGGACTGCCGCCTGGGGCACCCGCGTGTCCCCTTTCTGTGCAGCGCGGGCTTTCCTCCCATATGCGTCTCAGGCTATCCAGGCTTTCCCTGCGGCCACTCGCTCCTGTGGACACCGCGTGACCTCGTATGCCGCGGCCTCAGCAGTCACGGAGTGTGGCATCTGCACACTGTGGAAGTGGTCGCAGGCCCCGCCAGGCTCATGGCGGGGTGTGGGCCCCACACGTGTGCAGTGGGGGCGTCTGCGAGTCTGCGGCCCCACTGTGAGCCACACGCACCGCCAAGGTCATCTGTGTGTAGCGGTCGTGTCATGTGGGTGGGGACCGGGACAGCCATCTTCAAAGTGAGGGCCTTTTACTATAAATTGCCAGTCACATGAAGTAGTTTTTAAAACATACATTTTGTTTATTTTTAAAGGATTGGGAGATCCTGCTTGCTTTTATGTTGCCGTCATTTTTATTTTAAATGGACTGATGATGGCGTTGTTCTTCATTTATGGCACATATTTAAGGTAAGACTGTTTGCTGAGAATATTTTTCTGTGTTTGTACTACTGTATGCTAGAGTAATATAAATAGGGGATTATCATTAAAGTTTGGTTCAGTTTTATAACAGTGTCATTTCTAATACATCTACTTGTAGATATAAAAGTACCCCCCATTTAGATGATTTCACCATTGTCGTGGCCAGTAAAAGTGAAAATAATTTTAAAGGCTTAAATAGAACATGGTGGGCACATTTGATACATTTTAGGTAGTTCACAGACATTTGAACATGAACAGTATAACTTACATAAAATATAAAGGAAAGGACCACTCATGATCAAATGGTGTTAATGGCTCTTTGTAATATTAAAATAAAAATATCTTTTCAAGATTTTTTTAAAGATTTTTTATTATTTTTGGAGAGAGGGGAAGGGAGGAAGAAAGAGGGAGAGAACACCAGTATGTGGTTGCCTCTCAAGTGCCCCCTCCTGGGGACCTGGCCTGCAACCCAGGCATGCTCCCTGACTGGGAGTCAAACTGGCGACCCTTTGGTTGACAGGCCCACATTCAATCCACTGAACCACACTAGTCTGGGCTAAAATACCAGTATCTTTTATGCAGTTATTTACTACCTGACCCTATTTATTTTGTAATTAAGCAACATTCCTAAAACTAAAGATTAACAGATTTTCTAAGTGTTTTTCTATTTCTTTCTCTCTCTCTCTCTCTTTTTACAATTCTCCAAATTGTGTACTTGATGAAGTATTTTACCATGAGAGTATCCTTAGAATTTTTGTTTTACTGCTTACTGATTCTTTGTACGAGCGTGGGTACGTATGTATGGTTTTCAGTTTATGTTAATGAGTTTGAATCTGCTATTCCCCCATTATCTTCTTTGCTTTGGAAGTGTGGCATTTTCATTTTAGTACCTATTGAGTTCTTAGCATTTGAGTAGATAGCTGTTCCTTCATAGATATTTATTAAATGAGGTAGCTATTAGATCAACTGAGAATATATTTGCATATAGATTGGATACTCTGATGCTAATATTTGTGACTTAGCTCTAAGAAAGTTCTTTTCATTATTTAATTGGGGGAGACTGAAATGAAAATGCATCATTAAAAGATGTGAATGTCCTGGCTAGTGTGGCTCAGTAGATTGAGCACTGGCCTGCGAACCAGAGGGTCACAGGTTCAATCCCCAGTTAGGGCACATGCCTGGGTTACGGGCCAGGTTCCCAGTGGCGGGGTGCGTGAGAGGCAACCACACATTGATGTTTCTCTCCCTTTCTTTCTCCCTCCCTCCCCCTCTCTAAAGATAAATAAATCTTAAAAAAAGATGTGAAAGATTTTATGTTTGCAACAAGACAGCTTACCCAGAAGCGTGTGGTGATCAGGAGAGGCGGCCGAGCTGAGGCAAACAGGGCTGCTGCGCCCTGGGGCGTGATGAGCACAGGAATACAAACGGGGGCATTTATTCTGTTTGCTGAGTTCTGCTCATCTGTCTCGCGGAGAGCTTCATTACATGTGGGAGATTAGGTGTTAAGTAAGAGAAGTTAAAATATGGAACATGACATTATTGCTGAGTTGCTCATCTATAGTGATGCTACTTTTTTTCGTTGCAAGAAGAATTTCTATGCGTTTATTAAAGTCATCATTCAGTATCATTTTCTGAGGCGCCTTTTATAACGGTCATTTCCAAGGCTGAAGGCGCAGCCCCTGCTGCGCAGTGTCCTCGGCTGCCTGGCTGGGCAGGGCCGCGGAGCACAGTGGGAGCTCTGAATTGTGGGTGGAAGCTGTTAACTCCGAGTTTTTCTGTAATTTGAATAAATGACGTGGGAAGAAAGAGTTACTGCCAGTTCTTTGGTTTGCCTTTACCTTATAAAAATACATACACTGTAACAAAGGTCTTTCAGGGTCGTCACGGGGGCGAAATGTTTTGTCAGGTTCGGTGAGATGGAAGTTACACATACATAGAAGAATTTTTAAGAAGTGATTAGGTAGGAAGGAGAAGACCTAAATGAGTTAGGAGTCTTCTGTGGGAGAATGGATAAGGCGGTGCTTGCAAGGAAATGGGAGAATGCTTGCTCTCAGAAAATATTTTTCAATAGAATGAAGTGAATAAATTATGGAAAAGAAAGACTTGGCTTATGGTTGCCCTATATGAAAGGCACAGTAATAATAATATCTTATCTATCACATAAACTTTATGGGCATTTACCAATAGCAGATATTTTTCCAAGGGACTCATCTGCTGCCTTTCCTCTGTAGATTCATTCTACCCTTTATTTAGAGCTCTTTGTGTATGGAAGAAACATGTACAGCACTTACTGTGTACCCAGCTCTAGTCTGAGCTCTTTACCATCATCCACTCATTTGATCCTTAGGATCAGCCCTGTGAGGTAGGTTCACTGTTCCACAGATGAGGAAACCGAGGCACCAGGATGTGGAAGAACTCTCCTGAGGTCGGGTCTTGCGCACCGGCGCAGTGTGAGCGCCGGCGGCCGCTGCCTGCTGCCGCCTCTGCGAGTGCGCTTGCACCTCCTGCCCCAGCGGTTCCGCTGCCCGCGGCTCCAGCTAGTGCGTGCTTAAAGACGCTGAGTCGTGAAGGAGAAGCTGCGTATTCCATTTCCGGACAGCAGTGTTGATATTTCATGGAGAAGTTTCATACAGACATTTCAAAGAACATGGTCCTCAGAAGGATCCAGACGTTCGCTGCACTCTTTTCTGGAGCCGTTCATTTTGCAGAGGCGCGGAGGTGACCGCGGTGTGCTGTTCTTAGGCTGACACCTCCGCAGGCGCCGTTTGTTTCAGTTTGCTGTGTCGCGTTTCCTTGCTCCAGTGTTGCCATTTACCAGGATCATGTTTGGCTCCATCTTTGTTCTCATAATGCATTTAATGTGGTAATCATTCTAGTAGTTGCTTCACCTGTTAACGTTTCTTAGCGTCATTTCCCTGCTGCTGTGCAAATTGGAATGCGAGGCGGCACACTGCGTGTCTCTGTCTGTGATCGCATGTCTCCCTGACTCCTCGGCCTCCATACTGAATTGTGCCCCCGACGTGGAGGTTTCGGATGATCTGGAAGGTTTCCAGTCTTTTGCTTTTTCTTGAAAAATTTCTTGTCTAATAGTTCTTAAACCCAAATTAATAAAGTACATTCCTATTTCAGTGAATAAGAACATCTGTTTTTAATGTTATCTGAAATATTTTCATGATTTTTTCTGCATAGCTCTCTGTCTGACAAATACCAGCAGTTCCCCAGTTCAGTTCATTGAGTGATGTTCTTTCAATCACCGTGTTCCACAGCTGGTGTGACACTTACGAGGATGTTTTTAAATTAGGGGTCATCGTTTTGTGTGCGCGTGTGTGACTCTGGAATTATCTGGCTCTTTGTGGTGAAGCGGACCGGCAGTCCCTCGCCTCACGCGTCCCCAGCGCCCAGCCGTCCCTTTGTCGAGAAAACTCGCTCCGAGGCCTTCAGAGCCTCGGGAAGTCTAATGCGTCAGCCAGCGGTCCAGGTGTGCATCAGCATGGCGATCTGCATTTTGCTCACTGCTGAGTCAGGTGTAAATACACGCTCACCTGGTAACCGCTTTTTCCTGTAGTTAATAATTACCCAGTGCTTTGTTTTTCTTCGTTTTCTACATTCCGGTTCATTCCAGATCTACAACTGAACTGTAAAACACTCGGGCAAATGTGTGAAACCCATCATTTCACCTCTCTCCCCACCTGCCCTGGGGCCTCCCTCCCGGGGCCCCCATCCCCAGCTCCCACCCCAGGTTGGCTGGTGGGCCCTGTGGTGCTGGGACGTGTGGCCCCCATCTGGGGAACTCCCCTTGCTCCCCTTCTCCTGTGTCAGGGTCACCGCTGGCTGGTCTTGTGCGGGCTTCTCCCTTGCTGACTCCTTTGTTGTAGAGGGTCCCATCCTCAGGTGGTTTCCAAGGAGGAGGACATGGAGGGAATTTAAAAATAGGTACTTGCTTGTTGGACATGTATTTTTCTTTTGTGCTTGATTACTGGTGTGACTGGTTTCACTGGTTTCACTAAGAGAGATATTTTCACTCAGAGCTTGTTCCACGGAGACCACGTGTGCTGAGGCTCAGGAGAGCCGTCCAAAGGTCAGGCCCCGTCCTGCGTGGGCCCCTTTCGGGTGCGGGCCTGCATCTCCCTCCAGCAGCTCTCAGGCTCTCCTCCGTGTCCTGACAGCCACCATGTGGCAGACGCTGCCCCGTTCCTGTCCTCAGACACTGGGCCGAGTGCGCCAGGGCACCTGCCTTCCTCCCTTTGGGGGAGACTTCTTCTGGCTCTGTTCCTTTGTGGACTTTCTCTTCTCCATTGTCTGCTTTTTTCAAAACCCCATTTGAACGTTTCATCCGTTGTGTTTTATTGTTCCTTCTGGGAGAGGCCAGCGCTTCCAGTGAATTTTGAACTTGCAGTTTTCTTCTGCCTCTTCCATGTCCCTGTCACCCCTCCCACCCCGTCTCCTCAAACCTGTGTGTCTGCTTGCCCACATTGATAGTGTCCCACAGCCTGGTAGGTACATGTTCCTCCATCTGACCTGACAAGTATGTTCCAGATCGCCGTAGCTCGTCAGAGGTGGTCAGAGGGTTGCGAGGAGGACTGGACCCACTGCCCAGTGGCTTTTCTTAGAGGTCGGACCATAAGTTCCATTGTGGGGGGGCCCAGGCGCCCCTCTTCTTGTAGCTGTCGTTTCCGGGCAGACAGCAGAGAGCAGAGGAGGCACATCCGGTTCTGGCCTCCTCAGTGCAGAAGGCACCTGGGACCAGTGACCCGTCCCACCTCTGACTGCAGCCTCGGGGCAGGTTGTGCACGCCCGCCCCTTCTCCTTTCCCTGTTTGTACTGAGACAGTTGTTTGAGAAGACAGTTCAGTGATCTTTCTAAATGCACTCCACGTTTAATGCCTGCTGCTCTGTATCTCTGCGGCCACTCGCTCTGTCTCGGCTCTTTTCCTCCTGTTTTCAGTCTTTACCTTTCTCTGTCGGTCTCCACTCAGTCCTCCATCACTTCCCGGCTCTGGTGATGGAAGCGGGCCATTCCTTTGTAGATGGAACAAGTCATCAGAAAATGCCTTTTCTTCTACACGGGGAACCAGCTGGTCCGAGAGCACAGTGCATTCATCTTCAGATTCTGGTTTTCTCTGTTATCTTCTGTGGTCATTGGAGGTCCATAGTCTCTTCTTTGATACCAGAAAGTTTTTTTAAACTACTTTATTTCTAGATATGTTCCAGGAGCCATGAGGGCCTAGAGTATTAGTCTGTATGTCAGACCTCCCTTTAAGTTTTGCTCAACGCCCCCCTTCCTGTTCTGAAGTGAAGCGTCATAGTGAACCCAGCCAGCTCTCCTGGTCCAACCCAAGTCACCTACGAAGGGACTCAGTTCTTTTTAGGCTCTTTGGCAGAATAGAGTAGCTTTCCATATCAATTTTTTACTCTCCTCCCGTACCCCACCCATTTTAAGGAAAAGCTGAATTTTACATTCTTTAGGCCAATTTTGCCTCCATTGTTTTAGTTGACATTTTTTTGTTCTCCATGTAAAAAAGCCAAGCCTTCGCTGTGTGTGCAGGCTGCATCTGGGCTGCAGGCGCGTCCGAGGCAGGCTGTGGGTGGTGCCAGCTCAGACGTTTCCATCCCGGTGGCTTTCAGAATGTTCCATCAACCGGCCTGCTGGCACGTCTCATCATTGGATCAAACAGTTGTAGATGAATATGCAAAAGCCAAGTATTTCTCTTCAGCACACATAAATTGATGAAAGTTATTGGTTGAAAATATGAAAGTTATTGATTGAAAATATTGTCAACTTTTCTCTAAAATCGGCCCCTTTTTATGTCATTGTATCGGCAAGTGACACTGAACTACCCCGTTTGCTGCCCAAGTCTGAACCCTGTCATACACCCACGACTTTCCTCTTCAGATACATCCTCAATCCAGCTAGTCGTGAAACCTGCTGGTTTCTTTCCTAAGAGCAGCTCTGGCCTCACTGCGCTTCCACACAGACAGGGGGACTTGGCCACAGCCCGGAGCAGGGTCTGCGGGAGACAGTCGAGGTGTGGCCTCCCCTTGGGCTCATTTTCTCAGAGGAGAGTAAGCTTTCCAGGCCAGGGGAGAAGGCAGCATGTGGGTGGGTCATGAGGGAAGGAAGTTGGTCCCCGTGGATGGAAGGTTCCGAGGGCACAGGGGGGTCTGGAGGGGCCACAGCGGAGACTCCACTGAACACGGGGCGCTGATGATAAGCAGGAGCTCCGTCTGGGCCGGTGGCCAAGGGTCAGGGGTTGCAATGACAGGAAGGTGAGCTGTGTCTGCCTGCACGTCTCAGAGAGGGATGCCCGCAGTCTTTGGATCGAATTGCTTTTTGTGTCTCCTTTTGTGTTTTCATCGACTCTCTGGCACTGGCAGGGCTCAGGCCTAGACACCGAGGCAGCTACAGTGAAGAATTGGGATGTTCACAGTCCAGTAAATAGAACACTCTGGTTCTTGGCCCTGGCAGACAAAGATTAAATTAAAGCATTGATTAGTGATTAGTTGCTTGTACCAGACTGGAAGGGCTAAGATGAAAACTTTTCTCGCCCCTCCTCATTGCTGTCCTCTTGTTCGCCATCACTGTCTGTCTCTGTCCTTAGTGCCCTAGTGTCCCTGCCCGCAAGGTTAGGGGCAGGTGCTGTGCTCTCAGCCAGCCCATGGGGCACTGCTCCCCAGCCAGCAGGTGTGTCTGGGACTGGAGACTGGGCTTCCCACCCAGGGGTCCCCAGGTGGTTCTCTGCGCTCTCTTTCATAAGCATTTACTCAGCGAGAAAATGAACTCCAAGGGTTATCTAAAAATTATTTAGAATTAACTATGATTACTTTTTTTCTCTTTGGGTGTTGAACTTTGCGTGTCTTACCATTCCTCGGTAAATAGAGGGAAAACCCAAATGATCAATGAAGCTACAAAAACACGATTGCTTTGAGTCTGTGTCACTGAAGGATGTAGGAAAACAGGAAATTATAAAATTATTAAGTGTCAGAACTGAAAGGTATTTTGAAGTTCTTTTACATTGCTGTCCCGATTTTGTTTCTGACGAGATCGAGGCTCCCAAGCTGAAGGAGGCTCGCGAACAGATGCGGTGGACATTTGGCGAGCGTCGGGTGTCTGCCACTTGCCCAGGCATGGCTTTCCTAGGTTCTGACAGTTGGTGATAGAGTTGCAGAAGAAACTTTTTTAAACCGCAGGGGAGTGCTAAAATATTAACTGATCAACTGTAATGGGGGAAAAATCGGCTTTAAGTATTCTGGTTAGGACATCTTTTCTGTTTAGTGAACTAAAGTGACCCCTGCAGCCGTCTGAAAGGGCGGAGGGGAGCGAGGGGAGTGCTGGGGGCGCTGCTGTGGAATTCCTGGGAGCCCCATCCTTCCACAGTGGCTGGGCCTCAGCGCACTCCCTGTGGCTTTAAGCAAAGCATTCGCGTGTCCCAGAAAATCTGCCTCCCCGGTTAGCACGCCAAGCTATCCATGGTCACGGGAGGTGCTCTGCCATCACCTGTGTGGTGGCAGGACCTGCAATTTTGAGGCGGGAAGCCCTTCACAGACAGGACTGGAGATGCAGAATTGAAGGAAATAGAGCATTTCAGCTGTGCTGACATTTGTGTTGCATTTTGAAAACAATGGAAAGATAAAACTTCTGTAAACTACTGTTCCCCAAGCACATTCTGAAGAATAGTGGCTAAGGGATGAGGTAAAGTATTTTCCAGCTTGATGGCTGTAAAGCCCTCTCCTGTCCTTCCCTCCCCTTTCCCGACTCTGCATCACGTGTCCGAGAAAGTGGCGTCAGAAAGGCGAGAGGACACACACAGGTGTGCTAACAAAGAGTAAAAAAAGAAGAAAGATCAGGTGGCATGATGCACAGTAACATGACTATTAAGAATTTCTTACTCCCTGGCAGTTGTTTCTCTGGACATTTTGAAGATGGCAATGACTTTAAAAATGAAACTTCTTTTGACTAACAGTACTTTAGAGGAAGAAGTTATTTTGTAAATAGCAAGGGTGGGGGGAGTTCTGGTGTGGCTGCAGTTTCTGTTGTGCTGGAGGCCGTCGCGCTGTTTCGTGGCTGATCAGGCTGGGCCTGCTCTTCTGCCGTCTGAGTCCCGTCCCCCTCTCTTCCAGCGGCAGCCGCCTGGGAGGCCTGGTCACCGTGCTGTGCTTCTTCTTCAACCACGGGGAGGTAGGTGGTCCACTGGGGCTAGTCTTCCCAACCTGGGGGGGGATATGGGGGGGGGTCCTTTTGGAAATACAAGGGAATTCTGTGATAGTCCAGTATTTTTCAAAATTTTAGGAGATTTTTCTAATGGAAGTGTAGGTTTCTTTTTAAAATTTAATTTCTTTGAACTCTAGTAGCATTCCTTAAATGTTTGGTCTTATTTTGATGCATATTTTAAACACGAGCATTTATTTTAGTTAACTTTTCATGATCATTATGTATTTTATGTGATACATCTCTCAGTGACTTGAAGAAGTAGTGGATCTGTGTCAGGGCTTTGTATGATTTAAAACTGCATGGATATGGTTACTTTACCTGTGTGGAGATAAGTTTTTATTGTAAGAGCTGCATTTTACATTTCTATTTTAATGAATTTATACTACACTCGGTATACTCTTAAGTGTCCTGTGTAGACTATTGTATCATAGTTACACACTTGCATACACCGAAGGGCTTGCGGAGGAGATGGCGCTGGGGAGAGGAGACTCTGGGTCCAGCCTACCCGTGTTCAAATCCGGCCTGTGCGACCTGGACAAGTCCTTTAATTTTTCTTCCCTTAATTTTCTTTTCCTAAGTGGGCACGATGACGTCACCCACTTGTGGGATTGTTGGGGACAGGAGATGGATTCAGGTGTGCACAGGACCTAGAGCCGTGGCCGGCGCACAGTAACTGCTGTGTGACGGTCAGTGTGTGCTGTTGCTGTGAGTGACTTAGTGCAGATTAGAGTCTGCTGGACGCTCAAGGTGCCCGTGAAACGCTTTTGCTGAATTAGAGCTGTAATTGGATTTCTAGTAGTAGGTCTGCCCGGGGCCCTTCCAGGTGGAGGAGTTCAGTGTGAAGGAGAGGTGACGAGCAGCTGCTGTGTGCGCACTCCGCGTCTGGTCTGCGGCTGTGTGCTGCTCCGAGCGAAGCTCTAAGGGCAGTGGGGTCAAGGTTGAACTTAACTATTCAGCGGGTTACTAAGGGGCATTGAAGGAACACATGCAGAGTGTTTAGGACCGCAGAAATTTAAAACTAGGGTGGTCTGGATTAGAGCACCTGACAGACGGTTGCAGTGTGACATCGATCAGTTGGTTTGGTGTGAGTTTTGAGTGGGAAAATAAAGAAAGGGATTATTTGGCTCTTTTTGACCGTGGATGCTGCTCAGTGTCGCAGTGCGGACCACAGAGCGTAGAGCACAGATGCCGTCAGGTGGCCCGAGGAGCATGGGGCGCCCGCCCAGCGCTGGAAGCAGGGGCCGTGAGTGTGGCCGTGAGTGTGCCCGTGCAGCGGTGGCGGAAGGGACCACTGAAAACCTGTGTGACTTTACTTACCGGTGCCTCCCCGATAAGCTGAATGCAGAGTTAGAGACTGGAAACAGAAAGGTCTGCTGTGTTGCCCTTAGTGTCAGAAGCCGTTTGCTCCTGATCTAGCTTTTCTCACGGTGGTGGTGTGCGCAGGGCACAGACAGCATTCGGTACAAAGTCTTTAGTTTTCAGCGGTGGGATTCAGACTGTCCGGTTCATTTTTCAGGTGGATAGTTTTTTTAAATATTTTCCGTCTACTTGGTATATTTAAACATGCTTAGTTATCACCTTCTACTTAGGAAAAGGTAAACTTGGTGTGATTTGAACTTTGGTTTTACTGAAATAGGTAGATAATTGTACTCACATCAGTAACTAACTTAGAGCAGAAAAATGACCATTTTGGGTCATGACATATATTAAAATTGGGAGCATAAATTGAAGTTTTGTGTAAAGTAATGGTGAGAACTGAAGTAACTGAAACTATTTTATTATAATTTTGTGTTCATTTTGTTTTTCAGATTGTGAGATTTTCAGACCCTGTATTTTCTGACTTTTAATAATGTTGCCTGAGGCATATAATAAGTGCCACTCTTTACCGGGGGAGAGAAGCGCCTACTCTTGCGGCACCTGTCCCTGCGGGTAGTGAGCTTGGCTGCGGCACCGGGGGCTCTGCTCCCTGGGGCTGCTGGGCGCTTACTAGTTGGTGCCCTTCTTTTTAGAAGGGCTGTTTTAACTTATCCTGGAAGTCCGTGGTTTATGTGCCAGAAAACAGTCGTGAATTGTTCCTTGCTTCTAAGTTCTATTTCCAGTATTTGGCTAGCTCTGTACTTGAGTCTAAGAGAATATATGACATACTTTAAAAAATAACCTTTCAGGTGATTTTACAAAGGAAAAATTTCACCTGAACAAACAAAAAAAAAACTACAAAATACATAATATAAAAGGATTAACCTGATTATTTAAAACAGAAGTTTAAATGTGAAACGTGAAAATGCAGTCAAAGAGGTATTCATTGTTTAGAGGTTATACATTTCATAATACAGTTATGCAGAGGTTTTCAGTTATCTAGGGTTTTCAAAAAAACGGCGACTTTGTTCCCATTGAGGATTATTGCTCAGGTGTAAGCTCGTGGTTCCGTCTTCAGATGTTTCCTTGTGATAAGTTAGGTGTATGTAGCATGCACAGTGCTGACTGAAAAGCATCTAGATCAGTACATTAAAAAAAAAACGAAATATTTTTTCCCAATTTTGAATGTTAGAAGTTTATTATAGGTAAAATATAGGTTTGTTTTGCTTTTTCACGACGAGATTTTAAAAACTATCAGTCCTGACTAACGGTGTTTTCTATAAGTCACGTTCACAGATAGAAAGGTATGCACATATAAAGAAGAAAATCCCTATGTTTTTTAAATGAAATAATTCAAAGTATAGGGTCTGGCACAAATAACACCCTTTTTTTATTATAAAATCTTTTATTACAAAATCATAAGCACATAATTCTGTAACATAACACTATCGCCCTCAGGCACACCACATAACATTTTAGGTGAAATGCTCAAATTAAAACTATAAATTATAACACCCATATTATTACCCTACCAACCACACCCAAGCAGGTATTACTTCTGCTGGACCCTGTATATAAAAGGATGGCTTTACAGACATAGCTAGTTACCCTTTTTATTACATGTAACATATTTTTCTGACCTGTGTTAGTTTCTTAAATATTTTGGAACTGAACTGAGATAAAAACATGAAAATAAATGTACCTGTTTCTAATTGACATACTTATATAATTTATATAAGATCTGGAAAGAAATTCTCAGAACACTTTGAAACAGTCTCATTAGTCCCTACAGTATTGTCGTGTGGTCGGTAAGCAGTAAACAGTATTATTCTGACGTGCATGAAAGTGGAAGCACTGAATGGTTGAGTGTCTGGCTTGGGTTTGTTAAGCAGGGAAAGGATTTTGGATTTTCTGACTAACCAGCAATCTCTCCAGACTCCTCTGAACACGTGCAATGCTTAGGTAGGGATATTCTTAGGTGGGGATATTCTTAGGTAGGGGAACTAATTCCATTGTCTAGAATTTACTTCTTGATTATGATGCTGTATCATCTTTAAAGGAACCCTGCTTGACTTGAAAGACGTAATGATTTCGTCTAGAGTGACTGACTTAGTAGTAGTAATACCTGGTTTTTGTATTGACTCCAGTGCAGGGTTTTAAAATGGAAAGATGGACTTGTTGGTGTATTTCGTGTGCATGCAGAGGAATGCTTGAGTGTGACAGCGGGGGCAGTACATGATGTGATTAAATGTGAAGTAAACTCTTCAGAAAGATTGGTACTTGACTATTTTAGGACGTCTGTTATTTTATTTGATCCTGTCTGCCACTTTTAAATACTCTGCAGCCCAGGGTGGCTCGGGCCAAGAATAAACACAGTGCTGGAAGGCTCCTTCTTAGCAGTGTTGGGGGTGAAAAAACTCACACTGATGACCGCAAAGAGTTTTGATGAAGTCTCAGTTACAGTTTTGCTGAAATTCACATGAAAGAAGAGAAACAATGTTGATTTATACAACCAATTCAAATGAGATGATTTTAACTTTGGCAGAGCATCTTCCAGCTGGTCCTTTCCCCACTGTCCTGTGAGGCTGTGGCCGAAGTTTTCGGTGCTGGGCTGTTGGCAGTTCACACCATCTGCATCTCACGGGGTCTGTGTGCTGAGTGTCTCCCTCTCAGCAGCGTCTCACTCCCCAGCTTTGCTGTTGGTGGAAATTCGTAGCTTGTTTGACAACACACCATTTAAATTATGTGCAGGAGATTTCTCTCTGTCCACGTAAATAGCAGCTCTCACTTGGTACGCCTTACTCAACAAAGTTAGCGACTCCGCCGTCCGCTGTGATTCCTCCCCAGTGCACCCGCGTGATGTGGACGCCGCCTCTGCGCGAGAGCTTCTCGTACCCGTTCCTCGTTCTGCAGATGTTGCTCGTCACTCACATTCTCAGGTAACGCCCCCTCCCCTTGGTTTCTGTTGCCTTGTGTAAC